>JAPYZS010000400.1:0-94080 GCA_030522925.1 Trissolcus japonicus
CAATTAAATGGTGTAATTTTTGTTAAGAAATATTCGATTGGGGCATTCTGATCGCATTATTTCAAAAATGTTATGAAATATGCATAACTGTTATGAATCCTTTTTCTCAGTGTATAAAAATCAAATCTGTCTGACGGAATTGTGAAATTTTAAATGTAAACAACATGTGAAAAAAGCACAAATTTCGGTCTCTTTTTTACTTTTCTACAAACTTTTATGGATTGTTAATTAACTAATCATGATATCAAAATACTATCTGACAGATTTATTTTTCATTGATTCATGAACATTTTACCATTATTCAAATTAAACAATTAAAATCCGATGAAAATACGAATACCTAGAAGCTCTTTGAAAATATAGCTTAATTTCCATTATACTAACAAAAACATAGCTTAAATCATTTTTTGTTCAACCAACTATTGCACTTTCGATAAGTACTCATTAATAGCTGTTTGTGGACGAAAATCATTTAAATCGATTTTACACATTAAATATTGGACATTTTACTGAAGAGTCCCGATTAAAAAGTTTAGATTTTTTTATTAATGATTGAATTGATCAAATTGTTTAATGATTTCAAGTCAGACTCTATTTATGTGAATGATGAAATAGGACTCGATTATAACTATCAACTTCTTAATGATCAATATACAATGGATTCATGCAAATGAATATGGATTTGATTTCATAGAAATTCTCTGATGAATATTTGTTTTACAAATATTTTTAATATGCAAAGCTACACTGAGAAATCGAATTCGTCCGAATTCAATTGTGTGCAACATATAACGTAATTATAACGATGTTCATCGTATTTTCTGCAATTTTTTTGTAGATTTTGCGAATAAATCACAAATCACAAATAATTTATAATTCTTGCGAAATTGGTTTCTCTGTGTATGCATTCACAAATCTACATATATAGTTTTATATTGGAAAAATAAGTTTTTGATATATTTATATTATATATTTATTATATTATATTAAAACTCCCTTCGACACGTGTCAAAAGGAGTTCTTGTAAAAGTATAGAGGAAATACGAATGTATTTTGTTGACTGATCCTTCATTAATTGATTATTTTCATCCCCCAAGGAGACATTGAAATCAATTGAAATTCAAATCAGGCCCGAACCCTAATACGAAGCATCAGGTGCGTTTAGGATATTCTTTAATTCGGCTATATATGAAACAATCTGTCTTCTTGTATAATGTAAAATTTATCTCTTCTTTTCATAATCATAAGGTCAAATATTTTAGTAACCGTAAAATTAATAATTGTAGTGATTTTTATATTACAATATTTATTTACAGTTGAAATAATTTGTGATTTTTTTATTTGGATCGGTGTATAATTCCAAATATATTTTACATATTTCAGTTATATAATTATACATTTCACCTATACTTCATTTATAATTAATTTATAAAACGGTTTTATGCCTAGCATAACTCAAGTGATTTACAAGTGACAATACATTTATTGTAAATGGCCCGTTTGAATAAAATCAAGTTGACCGGCAAACAAAATATTTTCATTTATAAATACAGAAACTTATTTATCAATTTCATCAATATCAATATCAATATCAAAAAAACATTTATATATATTTACAAATAAATATTTTTGTTCATGCACGTATATGTTTAAAAATATATAGTGGTTATTTTTTATACGTTCATCAATAAAACTCCCTTCTTGATCAGATTTAAATGGGTTCGGAACCTCATCTTCTTGCGAGCCCGAGCTTTGGAAATTGAACCCGCAACCTCCCGCCGAATAGGCTATAAAGTATTGTAGGCGAGTGATTTCGCCGCTGCCTTATCAGGGTAATAATTTTGCTTCGGTTTATGTTCAAAGGAAATTATAATTTTTTCCAGTCTTATTCTTCTTTTCGAAACTCTGGCTTGTTCAGTTGGCAGAATCAGTCAAATCGTGCGAAAGAACACACACGTATAGTGGGATCGCGATATGATCATTTTTTCACCGGACGAATGAAAAAAATAATTTTTGTCCAATCGAAACTGGTCAATTTTCAAAAATAAAAAAAAAAGAATTTTTTTTTTCAATTTAATAACTTTTATTTCAATTGAATGAAAAAAAATTTTTTAGATCCTCAATGCATCAAGCAAGTGCATATACTTCTCGCCCCTTAGTTGGAATCGGATTGCACAATAACTCACACGTGTCATCGTACTCGCTTATGCGTTAATTGATCACGCATGCTCTCGACGCACAACTTAAATTGCACACGATTTTGTTCAATAAATTTTTGATTTGTACTTTCATATAGGCGTTAATGTGAAAGTACATTTATGCATGTGACGGAACTAATGAAAAAACGAAAAGAGAAAAAAAAGAGTGAGAGGAAAAAGGTGGCAAAAAGGAAAAGTACAATGTTGGAAAGTACGGAAAAGAGATGCAGGCCAACGATTGGTGGAAAGCACCCCTTGATGTAAACGTGGGCGTGCATATATGTGTAAATAAGTACGCGTGCATATAGCAAAGGGTTACTGTGCTCGCTGACAGCTGAGAAGGGTGGAAGTCATTCTACTTCTTGGTCCCTTTGTTTACCTTAGGTTGATCATTAAAATGGCTGCCGTATTACTAGTCTCTCATTGGCTAAAGCCTCCCTTCTTTTCCTTTATACAATTCTACCTCGATAGAACACTCTCACCGTCAGTAGCATTACCTGTATAAGTATAAGAAAGGAAAAAAATTATAAGAAAAAGGAGAGCAAAGAAAATACTGCAAAACCCATACGTTCATTCACACGTCATGATGCACATCAAATGAAAGTCTACTTCGTGTCAAGAAAAGTAGGCCATTGTTCTTATTATTTTATGCATCTGCGAACACGCATCGAGGGCTTCATATTTCTTAATTTCATAGCAACCATGGGTACGATTTTTTTTTCGCATTCGTTTTGTTTTTTCTGGCATGTTTTTCATTATACACACTTGATGTCAATTCTCGTCACGATAATACAACAATTTTCACACATTCGAGCACACATTGCTATTCAAGGATCACAATTCATTTTCTATAGATCTTTTCCAAAACTGTGAGATCCAGAACTACCATATTGCAAGGCAAAAAAACGTGATGATGCAAGAGTACTCACGCAATCAAAAAAATTTTGATTGTATTTATTAAATGACCAATGCAAGAAACGCAAAAAATTTTATTAAATTCAACGAATGACATGAGGAAATGTAAACTTTGCTAGGAATGTAAAATTTCATGACTTTTTTCACATTTCATCATGAAATAGTTCGTTAAATTCATAATTGAATAAATAAATAAAACTTCATAAGAAAAATGCGGTATATGCGGTACCATATGTGTCAAATATATGATTCCTACTGGATGTTTATTTCCCATATTTTTTTTATAAATGTAGCAGATTGCAATTGCAATTGAAAAAAATTTATAGACTGTAAAATCGAAATGATTTAATTTTCTGAGAGAGATTATATATTTCTTTCTTTTTTTTTTTTTTATAGTGATGAGTTAAAATTCGTGTTAAATAAACATCTTTGAGATTTTTAATTTAACCAAAAGACAATAGCGCAAGCAAATTTTTCACTAGATAAATTTATAATAAATTGTGTGTTAATTAAAAATTAAATGATTTCATTTACAGCATAAAATAATTTTCATTCATACAAATTTTAGAACGTACAATGTCGAAATTTTACAAGGTCGGTTATTTGTCAGGGAGCTTTCGCGCTTACTTTTTTTCGATCTCTTTTCATCCTTCGTTTGAAACGTTGAATTTTTGACAGGAGGCATCTTATATGATATCATTATTATTTTTGAAAAAAAAGTTAATCTCATATTTAAAAAAAATGACATCTTACATGAAACACGTATGTGTTTGCTTTTATATACTTCCACTTTTATATACATTGTATGAAACGTATAAAATATCCGCATTTAATACTGATTAAAACAGCAAATAACTTGACACTTTCTTACGTCGAAAGATTCAAGCATTCTATTTGAAAAAGGTGTCGAAGAAAAATATAATAAAATAATTTACATGAAAATCTATATTTCATATGTTTTTATAAACGTGCAATTGTTTTGCACAAAATTTGTGTAGCAATTTTGAAAAAATACAAAATGGAGATTCAACATTTTTGAGAATTATTCTTCAAGTCAGAATCATATCACTGAAATGTATTCTTTATAAGAAAAATAAAAAATTGTATTTATCAATTCAATTTTTAAATACAACTAGCAAAATCATTTATTAAACGATTGAGATTTTTTTCTTTTATATTTATGTTGGTCGAAAAGTTATAATTTCTCTTTGGACCAAAATGATATTTTATTATATGCTCTACTGTCATTAAGATTTACATTTTATGGCTATAACAGATAAGTTTTTAGTTCTATTTTCAATACAATTTGATATCATGAATGTCTGTATGTATATAGATTATACACATACATGATGATGAATAAGCAGATGGAAACTATAAAATTTGAGAGAAACTAGGTCGAAGCCCGAACAGAGACGCCATTAAATCAAATAAGTAGAATATATGTTTGGTAAATACATTGTATAGTTTGATGTGATTAGAAGAGTGTCAGTAGTGCATTATTCTAATCAACGATTACAAAGTATTATTTTAGTTGTTGGCGGTATGTTATAACAATTGAATTTACAAGCAAATTAGATTTTTTTGATGTCATAGATGTTTTGTTTTTAATGGGATGGTAAAGACAAATTCGAATTTGAACAGGTGTATTAATTGCAATTAATTAACACGAGGCGCCAGGTAAAAGTGAGTGATGGTAATGGTGAGCGATTAAACGTTTGATTCATATTGAATGTTTTTCTACCCTCCTGAGTAGATCATAAAAGACGATCTGCAACTGATGGTGTTCTTTGGAACGAGAGAAACCGCATTCCGAAATGCGAAATAATTCCGTCTGACGAAGTTTTATTTTCTCATTTCCCTCGGACAGAGGAGAGGGATGCGTCGAAACGTTCCGGATGCAACTAAGGTCTTGTCTAAAGTGTGACAAGGACAAACGTTCGGTTGAAACTGAAATGAACTGTCAACACTGGTAATACATCGTCGCCTTCTCTTCACGGCTCGAAGACAGACGGTACGATGAGACAGTAGACGGGTTCACGCAAACACGTGTTACGAACAACAGGTCTGTCCCGTTGGACGTCCGCTGCTTGTCGCGAAGCAGATACCAGCCTACCTTTCATTGGATCGGCCAACTACAAACGAGCCGTATTCGCCAAATTCAGCTAACTCAAAGCGAAACTGCATCCAAGGAATCTGCTTCCACCTCCCCAATCTCTCGGAATTATCAATGTCGACCGGCCGACGTCTAGTTCTTCGCATCCACAGCTTCCCTTCTCTTCTTCTTTTCTCTCCAATCTCACGCGCGTTTCGTTCCTTCGTTTGTTTGTTTGTTTGCTTTTTTCATTTGCCTGAAATCACACCTATTGCAGCCTTTGTGAAATTAGTACCACATACAAAACAAAAGCGAACCGCGCCACTTGTCTTGAATTTCGGCATATTCTTCAGAATGTGTTGCATACACTCTCTATAGTCGTTCCTCTTTAACCCCAACCAATTCATTCATCTTCAAATAGTCTCGCTCCTTAGCAACTTCCTGCATAAACAATTCAACAATTTATTTTTACTTAGAACCGACATCTATCCTTATTTCAAAACTATACACATTTTGTATCTGCTCATCTATCTGCGTAACATGCGTTCAATATTGTATAATAAATCGATGGTATGCATATCAATAAAAAAATGTTCCTTTCAAAACACCCAAACGATTGAAATTATTAGCATTTATTAAAATCTAAGTTAACAATTTTTTTTTCAACTGTTTTGAATTGATTCCAACAAATTATAATTGTAAATTATAAAAGATATGCAAAATTAAAACAAATCTCGTCCCAGTTGAAATTATACGGAGGAACCCTAGAATTTTTTTTCTCCGAGTGGAAAATTAATTGCACGGTTACTCTTTGATTTAAAAATAACAAGCAAAGTTTCGATAATTCCATGGGTTGGAACAATCGACTGACATCAGTCTTCGGAAATATAAATGAGCTGGCGCTGCAAAAATGTGCAAGTATATTATTATTATATCAGTTAATAATGTGGAGACAATCGTTCAATGCACATAACTGAAATAATTGATGGGTTTTTGAGATTGAAACGAAATGTAATGTCCGATGACGAAGCGTCTTCATTTTTTTTATGAGATAAGAAATGTAATAATAATTAAACAAAAAAAAACTTGAAGCTTATATAAATAATGAGAAAATCTGTCGGCTTCACATGAATGTTCCATTCTGTTCGAGTTGTACTTTGTGTAAAACACTACACGATTGTCGGAGCTCGACGAAAATCACGTTTTGAGTGCTAACTTAAACCTCATTGTGTGTGGACCGCTCGACGAATCGCACCTATAGGTGAGAGAAAAAGTGGGGATGAAGCGCGTGTTTGTATTAACATTTGAAAAGCGCTGGTGATCGACCCATTGTTTGATTGTGTGAAGTGAAAAGTCAGAGAGGGGGAAGCATCTTGCTTAACAATAAGTCAATGCGAATGGAAAATCTGTGCGAAAATGCACTGAAAGAAATCGGAGAAGTTGGAAAAACAGGAAATTCAATTGACACATGATCAACAGACGAAACCAGTTGTAACAACTGACATCAGTTGGAAAAAGCTCTTGTATCAACAGATTTTTTTTGATGAATTGGCCGAGAAACTGTTGTTACCTGGTAACCACATATGTTGAGGTTACCAGGACAAAAATGCAGAGAAACCGAATTCGTACACGGCAAGAAAATGTGTAATAATAATTCTCAAATTGTTGTGAATGTTTACCAAGCTGTTTAATAAAGCAGCGATAAAATGACAATTTGATAGAAATTATCAAACTGGTTGGTAAAAATTCTACCCAATTTTACAATTTTGAAAAATATTTAGCAACGTCGAAAGGCTCTTCTATTTTTTATTTTTTATGGGTGGAATTGAAAACCCGGATCCCCATTGGTCCTCCTATTAAATCATAATGTAAGAAGGCCTATATAAATTTCGTTTCGTTTTAAAAATCTAACCTAAAAGTTTGGTTGTGTCGCCTGCGCGCTAGTATACAGCGCACATTTTTATCAATTACTTGAGTAAAATTTCTAAAACTCTAAATACTTTTTATTGAACACTCAAATAAAAATGATAAAGCTCTAAATAATTTTGATCGCTTGTTGTTTTTTAAAATAAAAAACGAATTCAATAAAAACCAACAAAGTAGCCATTTTATCACTGCTTCCCTGATAACCACCGTTTATGTAAATGATTTACATAAAATTTGAGTAAATGTAACTCCTCATCGTGCTGCATTACAAAAATCGTTTACATAAATCAATTTTGTGTCAAAATTAATAAACGAATGAAAAAAAAAATTTTTGGTTTTTCAAAACTTAAAAAATTGAACAAATTTTGTTGCTTATATAAAATTTATGTAAATAATACAGGACAATGCGGATTCAGATTTGCATAAATTTTTTGTATAGCATTTATGTAAAGTTTACACAAAATTTGCATAAATCTGTCTATCAGGGTTTATGATACAGTGTGGTAACAATTCATAAAAATTTGAGAATTATTACATATTACGTAATTACAACGATGTAAGTCGTACTTTCTGCAAATTTTTCGTAGATTTTGCGAATAAATCGTAAGTTTTACGATGTACGTTGTTAAAATTCACAATTCTTGCAAATTCGGTTTCTGCGTGCAGGTTGACAACACCTGATTAGCATCTTAATAAGTTTTCACATTCATTGCTTTATTTTTCATTTTTGCTAACTACTGTAACTAATTTCATTCGATTAATTCAGCGAAAAGAAAAGTGAAGTGAAGAGGTGAGCAAATTAATTTTTATTTATAATGCGCCGAAATCGAGAGCGAAAATTACAGTTCGAAGCTACTTATCAGCTGATTTGTGCAAAAATAAAATCATAACTGACTGTCATCGACAAAAAAGGCGCCTTTTTTTGTTCAATCAAAACAGTAAGTAAAGAGCGTCAGAAAAAACGAGAGATCTTCGGCTCTTCATTCATTGATCCTGCTCAGCTTCCATGATTTATAACCAACAACACTAGAGACACAGACTAATTTCAACGTTATCAATTTTAATGTTAATTTAAAACTCATCGTATAAATACATGTATTTGTTTTATATGGTACATGTGTGAATGAATATATATATTTATTTTTATTTATAGAAAAACTGCTTCTGATTTTGTAATATTAACTTCTCAGTGATAAATAATTCAGGCTGCAGTTTATAATAGAGAATTACAAACGAATAAATATAGGTCATTAACCCTAGACGGTCACACTGAGGTCACCAGTGGTCTCAACGTATTTTAAATTGTGAATCTCAGTGGTTATATGTTGAGATTCTACTTTACTATCATGCTGATAATTAAATTCGGACTCTAATGGACCGATTTCAAAAACTGATCTGTCATTTTAACAGACAATCACTATTTTAAAATCGTGTGAGGCCCTGTCAGGAAAATAAAAAAATGCTTCTTTTCATAGAAATCATTAGTTATCTTTTCAATAGTTGGTTGTAAGTACACCAATATAGTTGACCCCGTGCTTATGAATAACCGATTGATTAAAGGTTGAGTAACAATTGCTAAATTTCTATACACGCAGCGTGACGTTAATTATAAAAGCGTGACGCGTGTGTATCATACGGCTGACACATTAACGACTAAAGGCCGAAAAAATAAAAAAACACAAATGTCTTGCGCACGCGCACAAAAATCTGAGTCGTTTTTATACACAAAATATCTCCGGGCAAAATAACCCGGACAAAATAACTTGGACAAAATAACCTGGACAAAATAAAATAAAAAATAACATAAAAAATAAAATAAAAAATAACACCTGGGCAAAAACCTGTATAGTCCTATTATATATATGACTACCAGAGTAAAGATATAAGGGGGGGGGGGGGGCAAGCCCTCCAAATCCCCCATAAAATACACGGCAAGAAGACTTGTTTTCTTGCTGTTTTTTCTACTAAAATTCGATTTTTTTAAAACCAATTAAAGCTAGGTTTTCAGGCAAAAAATGTTCTTAAAGTTTGCAAGGCCGCCATTTTGTTTTTTTAGTCCATCGATCAAAGACTAGTTTGTACTATTATCAATAAAATCCCGTTGGAATTTTTAATTTCCGATGACTTCCCTATCGTAAAACATTG
Source organism: Trissolcus japonicus (assembly GCA_030522925.1). NCBI lineage: Eukaryota > Metazoa > Arthropoda > Insecta > Hymenoptera > Scelionidae > Trissolcus > Trissolcus japonicus. Next base: position 9,280 of record JAPYZS010000400.1, read on the forward strand.
TCACCGCAAAACGGTTTTTCAAATTACATTGTTGATGTCAGAACTGCCGCCATAGCGCCATAACATTATTTTTTACTTGGTTACAAATTACATACAAATTTTTCTTCAATAAATCAATATCTGAAAACAGATCCAAAAAATGTTATTTCATTTTCAAAAATTTTTCAAAAAACGTTCGGAATTTAATTGTTTATAAATTCTCCAGGCAGATTTTGTTTATAATAGTTTTTTCTTAAGTTAGAAACAATTGAGTAAAGAAAAACGGCATTTTTCGGCATTTCATTGCTTCTTTTCATATTATTGACTATAACTTTTGTTTGTTAACATGTATCAAAAATCCGTCTGGACAATTTTTAGTCCACTAAATGACAAACAAAATGGCACCACTAAAAACTAAATTCATTGAAATTTGAGCGCCCTGGAACATTTCAAAAATATTGGTTTTTCAGTACATTATTGTTAATTAACAATAAACAATTGATTTTTTTCAGGTTCATTAAGCAGATTCTTAAAAAGGAGTCTATACTTTATGAACGACGAAAAAATCTGAGTGATTTGTTAAAAATGAGCGAAAATAGCCATTTTAATTGCCAATTTACTTAAGAGTTTATTCTTAACCTAAGATGGGGTCACTGGTGACCTCAGTGTGACTGTCTATGTGTGACCGCCAGTGTGATAGTATGATGATAATTAAGTTTGAACTCAAATGGACTGATTTCAAAAATTGAACTGTTATTTTAAGAGACTATGATGGAGTAACACCAATTTAAAATAATCTGAAGCCCTGTCAGGAAAATAAAACAAAAGAGGATTTTCATAGAAATCAGTATTAGTTATCTTTTCAAGGGTAGTTGGGAAGACCCTATTTTAAACCCTGAAAGATATTTTCAATTATTATCCTATAAGAGTTATGCATTATTGAAAAAAAAATTATTTGCGGAATGTTGAGTATCTACAGTCGGTTCAAATTTCATTGTTAAAATTCGTAGTCTTTAAGAACCCCATTGTGGCTGATTGTCGACGTTAAGAAATAAGTAATCATATAATATTCTAACAAAAAAAAAAAATGCCGAAAAATTGACACTATTTCCGTACGGGCATCATAAATTATTTATTTCTTACAAACAATTATATAACAAATAAATAACAACTTGGCTGTTAGTGACAATTTTGTACGGACTTATTTTTGTTTATGCATATTTATTATTCGTCGGATAAAAGGCGAATTTCGTGACTTCCTCGCCGCCGAGGAGCGAAACTGTTTTTAAATTTTACATTTTAAAATAGTTGTTTAAAACCTGAGCGCGTATGGACGATAAAATTTGTTTACAAAAAAAAGAACAACTTTCCCTAGTTCTTCTATGAAAGACAATTCAAAATTTTGTTACCTCGTTTTGTTATTTTACGCATGTTAATATCTTTTTTTATATGGCAACAAAAGGAATGCAATGTTGAAAAAAGCATGACCCTTTGCGCATGAGAACGCATTCATTTGCACACATTTACCTCTGAAAAATACAAAACAATTTTTCCTTAATGAAAAAACGTTGAGCCGAAGCTCATTATATTGAGCTGGGCGATCCTAATTTTTTTATCTATCATCGCATTAATTGTTCCCTCTGAAACAAAAGTTGAATCAAAAAGCGATGAATTTATAGTACATAAAGGATAAAATAAAAAGTAAAAAAAAAAAAAAAAGAACCGTGGACACGTTTTGATGTACAGTGTGTTGTAGAGCGGAGACTCAGCAATGTTACAACAGTTAGAATTAGTTGTTTTCGTGTTGCACGCGAGTGAAAATGTTTGTTGGGCCGAGAGAGGTAAGAAGAGATGAAAAAAAAGGATATTGCTGGGATAGGATATGATCGGGCTTCGGAGTTGATATTGTGTGAGATGGTTCGAAATTGAAGATGTAGAGTTGCGACTACGAAAGTAGACTATGAGATTAACGCGCGAGTGACGCACAGTGAGTTGGAAGAAACACGGCGTGACCCAAGCAGCAGCAGCAGCGAGGGAACTTTGTCCGGCGTGATCGTGTGCACACTCCGACTCCGCCAAGGGAGAGAGAACATATTCAAGGATTCGGGCGGGTTCGTGCGCGCTCGGCTGCCGTCGACGCCATCATCGAGACGCTACGAGCCGTTGGACGAACGCCCGCGACAGTTCGGCCGTAGTTGAACAAATGCATCCGTGTTCGTAATTTGTAAGGTGCTGCATGTTACACAAATTAATTTGATAGAACAAGTTGGAAATCCGCGAGGCGAACTTGTCCCCGGTCGGACGTTAGTGATGCATCCCCGAGACATCGGCGTGTGAAAGTTAGTGCTAAAACGTGTGTATGTGTGAGAGTGTGTGTGTGAGTGTGATAGCCGACCTTGTTTTTTGTAAGCCGAATTCAGTCGTAAGGTTGCAAGAGCAAGTGAGCCGTTCCCGAGGAATTGAGAAACGAGAAACGAAGAAACAAGATAGCGAACGAGCGAGAACGTGAACGTGAACGTGAACGTGAACGAGAACGAGAAGGGAAGAGAGAGAATCATAGAAGCGAGGAGGCGCAGAGAGCTGAGAGATCTAGGCAGTGTGTGGATTACGGTGATGGAGGATGGAAGATCCGTGGATGACGAGATGTGATTTGTTGTTGCCGTCATTATAGTGAATGTGGGTGTTTTTAAGTGTTAGGTGGTGGATGCGGCGGTCGACGACGTCAACGACGGCAAAAGTGGTGCGCACTGAGCAAATCGAGAGCCGCTACTTTGGCGGTGCTCGCGATCGTCGCGATCGTTGTTGTTACGATGGTTTCCACGTCCTTTGTAAGCCTTCTGTTTCTCGTGTGCCTCCAAACGGTATTGCTCTCCACCGTAAGCAACTGCGCCAAAACCATCAGCATGTACTGGAACACAACCAACTCCATGTAAGTCCCACATTCAATATCATCACACCTAGACTCAAAAACACCCAACCCAACCCCCGGACTTGGCAGTCCCCAGCTCCTCTTTGCTGCTGCTTCTTCCGCGCCTCAACCCTCTCCGCGCCGCGCCGTCTACCCCGAACCTCCCCCACCCCCCCAATATCACTATTGTTCTTCTCCAATTTTTACTTTTACACCATCTATTTTTCCACGCAAACCAAATTATTTCTCGCTCATGTTTTTCCCTCGACACCGACGCCCTCGCAACATTTTTTTCGCTCTCTCCCTCTCTCTCCCTCCCTCCCTCTTTCTCTGCCACGCTAGCCACATCTCCTCCATCTTCAGCCTTTTTCGTCTGCCAAACATTTGACTCGAAACGCCAATTCCCTTTTTAATCCCGCTATCTCACTTTTCATTCCAACTCATTTTGAATACATCTTTCTTTCTTTAACATTTTTTTTTCTCTTCTTTCTTTTCACTTCATTTTTATTATCAGTTTATGAATCGCATTTTCTCGTTCCCTTTTTTATTCCTAACCCGCCAGTCAACTCTCGGCATTTCTTTGTTTCGTCACACACATATCCGCCGCAACATATTATTCCGTAAAATCAATCGCGCTCTATTGATTTATATATGACTCGAAAATTCAATTAACGCTCGATTATGTCTGCCGGCACACACTTCTGTGCCCCTGCGACAGACTTTTTTTTTTCGCCACGCCATTACGTATATCAATGACACAAGTACGTATGTACACATGTAATTCCAGTTTTTCCGGCATGTCCCTTTCTTTTCCCAAATATTTCGCATTGGCCGCTTTTTAACTCGAAATAAGTTACATGCCTTTGGCCTCGGTTGCCTTTTTTTTCATCGCCGACCAATCACGTAACAGTGATTCATACTGATCCATCACAATACATTAAAAGTATCAGTGTTTTTTAGCCCTAACAGCTCTCGCAAACACCGCAGCTCCAAACGTAATTGTATTATTGATATACGTTCGGAATGACTTGCATTCTAAACGAATTCAGTCTTGAAGCAAATACAAAGTGTTGCGCCAAGCCCCCACCGACTTGCCGAATGTCCAAAACAGCGATCTTTTATTCGCCGGACATAAGTTAATAAATAAAGGATCTTTCAACATTGAATCCAATTGTTTTCTTTTTTTTTTTTTTTTTTTTTTTTTTTTTTTTTTTTTTTGTATCCGAGGTGCATCGAATCAAATGACTCCTCATTGGCCCGAACAATTTGTCCACTTTAAAAGATCTAACATCATTTTGTTGGGCCATCGCGACGTTTAAATGTCGTTTCGAAATAAAAAATTGACAACAAGTAGATGAAAACAATTCGTATACAGGAAGAACAATGGTAATTTGAAAAAGTGAAAGAACCCAAATGGGATGGCAGGATCGAGGTTTTTTTGCACTTTAGAATAATCAACGTTTATCAATCCGAACGCATCGATTAAACTTGACTGGCAAGCGGTGAAAACAATTTTTTATTCAACGGTGTAAAAGTTATTTTCGAATTCAACCTGCCGATAAAAGATCCCTCGCATTGTTTGACCATCGTCTAGTTAACTGAACTAGTTTTTTTTCCCTTGACGTATTTTAAGTCGGCGTTATAAATAATATACGTACCAACAGCCGCGCAAAGTATTCAAAAACTTTGTTATTAATCATTTTTTATAGTTCCAAAGTCATCGACCTGCGAGTTTCGCACAGAGCTCTGATTCATAAATGAAGTTCTCTCTTCCTATGCTCTTTCATAATTCCGCTTGGCTATAACTCGGCCGAGCTATTACGATTCGTCATTAAAACTAGTGGCGAACTAATTAAAACTAAAAATACAATTTCACAACTCAACTTTCAAGTTTAGATTCTCTAGTTTATCAAAGAAAAGATGGAATGGCAAAAAAAAAAAAAAAAAAGAGCAAACGCACCCGATCAGATTTGACTGCACACACAAACAATCGGATAAATTGAACAGATAGCGCAGATAGATTTATTCTCGGCTGCAGTTTTGGACCTGGTCAATTTCAGCAGGTCAAACAACCCGCGCGCATCAAGAAAGATAAATTAATATTGCCCTCGTCAAACAAACATTGTCTGGGACATAAAAATAGTGCGAGACATAGACCGCGCAGGCTTATCTGATCTAAACCCAACTGTTATCTGTGCGAGACAAATCTCGTTTACTAAAGACGACACATCGTCTATCTAGGCTTTACAAGTTTATTTTGACTAATTCCAACTTTCGAATTAATCAATTACGAACGCGAACCATCAACCTGTTTTCGACGCATATAATTATTTTGTTGTTATTATTATTATCATTATCTGTACAAATTGACTCAATCTTTATATGATGTCCCACGAGTGATTGTGTATTTACATATGTCTCTACTTATATGCGATCATATATAGATTTAATCATTATATGCCTCGTACACACATACATCCATCAATGTTTCCATAAAGAACCCATACGTGTTTTATATATAGTATATATAAGAATATATACAGGGTGTCCAAAAAGTTCCGGGACGATTTCATAGGCACTTCCTAATATATATAAATATATATATATATATATATATTATAAGAGCGTTTTTCTTCTTACGAATCATTAATAATGCTGTTATATATGAATCATACTTCTGTGTTATGTATGGAATGTCGTATATAAATCATTACTTTTAAGATATACGATTTTATTGCCCAATTTTCGGGACTTTATCTATATCAAATCGCGGGATAGGTTGGCAATATAAGATGGGCGATCATAATTGTTTGCGCTCTTGCGCATTTCACCGCGTACACGCCATTACGTTATCAAAACTCTTCCCAACTTTTCGTCCCGATGGAATGTTCTATTGAAATTTCGTTATCACGCCACTTTATGGGACAAAATTATTAACGCTTACGAAATTCAAAAATATAACTGATTCTAAGTTGAAGAAAATCAGAATCAAAAAAAAATCTACTGTTATTCAAAATTAATGTTAATGTATTCATTTTTGTGAGAAAACACTCATAAATACTAGGATTGACTCGGGTCGAGCAAGTTGTATTTTTTGTTTGAGCTTGTGTTTGTTCATTTTTTTCTTTCTTTTTTTAATTTTTCTTTTTCCTTTAAAAATCGTGATTTTAAAATCTTATTTTGAAGATTAAAAAGAATTATAGCAGAGATATTCTATGTCTTAATTTATAACAGATTTTAATGTTATAAGAATTCTTTACTGCTCTATAGTTACACAATTTTTTGGACAAAAAATGTACGGACAATTTATTTGTCATGAGAATTAAAACTTTTTGCAGGATTAGCATACAAATGTCGAGCTAAATTCATGTGAATTGTGCAACGATGAATCATTAAATTAACATTTTACAAATCAAGTACTCTAAATTGATCAAGGCGCGCCTTCGAAATATACCGGGCATGCCTTTATGGGACATGCCCGGTATGGTAGAGACAGACATCTTAAATGGGGACAGCCCTTGAAGGGCCTATGAATGCCCCTTAAGAATTTCTTTCAGGTATTTACTGAACATGTACTTTTATTTGCCCTGTGATTGCCTCTAAAGGGCCAATGAAGGGCCACTGAGATGCCTACATGAACCTGGGAGTGGGCGCGCCATGGTCTTTTTTACCGTACTGACAAAGATAACTGAAGCCGATTTGTGCCCGCCCACTCCCGGATTAAATTTTCAAAAACAAAAATAAATTAATTTTAAATAAATTCTGTATACAAATGTAAATGGAATGCCATAAGGATTTGGTATAATTTTATTATACAACAAATTGTTTAACGATTAATGTATATTTTATTCTAATGAAATGATTATGAAAATTAATCCTCCACCCATTTCATTAATAAATGCATTGTTGTTTACAAAATATTAGTTTGAACAATATGATGAATATTGATGAAAGTTTGGGTCAATACACGAGACGACCAATTAAATTCAGATTTTCATGTTTAATTTTCCAATTAAAAAATTATTTTGTTTATTTTATATTTTTCAATAACAAACTGAAATTGAAGAAGAATAAAAAATTGTTTTTAAAAATGAATGGAATTTAAAAGTTTCAAATAAACAAATGAATAAAATACATCGATGTTTAACCACGTGCATTATTTCGATCAATAAGAATATATTTGTTATGAAAATTTCATGATTAAGAGATGAATTTCAAAATGGGCGCTGTGTAAATGACATGTGTCAAAAAGTTTTTACTCAACTTTTTTTTCTCGGTTCGGTTACTTCAAAATTTGTATTATCATGCTATTAAGAATGTAATGAGTCATACCAAAAGTATATTCCACGCCCCAAAAATGTCGTCCTGACAACCATAATTCACCGTTAGTTTCATCTTCAATTTTCTATAACAGAAAGATGTATCTGACAGTGTTGCAACATAGAAATAATAATATATTAGTTTGTTGAAAACGAGCATTGTAATAATGATTTTATAACGAATTATTCAAAAAGTTGGTCGAACAAAAATTTGTTCTTTTTTTTTTTAATCCTCGACTCTGATTTTGACGCAATTTTAATTGTATTATTTAGTATTGTCTTCGGAAAAATTTTGTTAACGAATTCACCGGGAAAAGGAAATTAATTGTTCAATTTCGAACGTTAAATGAGAGCAAAAAAGTCCTCTTTAAAACTGAAACGACGTTATTAGTTAGACAGGGACGTAATTTAGTTTCTCCGACAAGGTAAAAAATGTTTAATTTAAATGTAATTATAGACTGCAGTTAAAAAATTTAGAATGAAATTCTCCTGATTGTTTTAAGTTGGATATTAGAAAAAGACCAGAAACAAAAGTTTCAATTGTTAAATCAAAATTGTAAACAGAAAGTCTTATTTTACGCCGCTCACTTACATGCCAATAAGTGTAAATTTGTAAATATATATTTTACTTTGACATGCTTCTTTTTCTGTCTGGCGTCATCCAATATAGAACAAGTCTTTCTTTTGTTGGACAGAAAAAACTTCAAAGAAATTCATGTCTTGCGACGAAACAACGCAACCAACACAATTATTTAAATTTTTAAAATAGTCTAAAAGTTTTTCCTCAATGATGTTTCAGATTTTTGTTTTCTATTGTTTTTTTTTTCCTCTCTCTACTTTTTTTATAATTTAAATATTTTGACACCTTTTTGTTTGAAATAAGCCAGAAAATTGTGGATGTATAAATAATGTCATTCTCAAAGAACCATTTTGATTGATAAAAATTGAAAAAATAATTTGACAAAACAAAGAAGAAAATAAGAAGGGAAAAGAAAAAAAGTAAATATAATGAATGATCTAATTTTCTGTAGAAAAAACAAAAAGTTCGAGTTAAGACGTGTAGAAAGTGGAATGATATATATTCAATAACTACTCTAACTAGATTAGGAGACTTCGATGCTTGACAACGAATATTCATGTTGACATATTCAACTCACCAAATCATTGCATTGTATACCAGAGAACACTACTTGTGTATTAGCATACACGATGAACGCTGTAACGAAGCGCATGATTCATATCGACATTTATGTCAACACCGTGCCAAAATTCGTATTTAATTTCATTCATCGTTTCACGTTTAATAAAATTAAGATGAAATTTCAATTTCAAATTATTAACACTGAAAGAAATATACCATAAATTGGTATCCCTCGTTGTCTTTTGGGGCAAGTTCTGAAAAAAAAACCAACGCAAAATTATATAAAACAGTTTTAAATTGCAATCCTTTGATTTTTGTTGAATTATAATGAATTTATGACGGTCATTAATTTTATTATCACTTTACGTTCAAAATGTTAACGTGTTGGTAAAGGGGTTATCAGCATAAACATAGACAGGTGGACTTGTAGGAACAGGCTGCGACATATTCCAGGAAACCAGGAAGATTTACAAAATTAAATAAAGATCTAGTTTGATGTTAAGCGTGTTAGATCAGTATCTGAAGGATGCCTTCGAGTTTCAAGATTATATAGACTCTAAATTAACATGTGCTATGAATGTTGACAAGTGACTTATTTTGTTCCAACTAATTCTTGACGTGTAAACCGTTGAGGTACTTGATAATGCACCCAAAGTCATTATCCATTGACAAACGAAAATGATTGTTTCTTTTATTAGCATCACGCAAGTTCGCAATGAAGTGCATAAAAGATGAATTTAAAAAGTAACAACGGTGTCGAGCGCACCAAAGTTTAATTACCGTTTTGTACGTGTAAAATGTTTCTAAAGTTTCCCGTTTACTGCGATACATATCTAATTTCAAAAGTAACATAAGCTTGAAATTACACGACAAAAGAAATCAAGACAATAACTGATACACGAAATACCATTCATTTAATTTTATCAATAACAAAAAAGCGTTTCAATTTTGGTCACAAACTTTTTAATAACAATTGTTTACAAACTTCAAAAGTCAAGTGAAAGTTTACGTAACCGTTTTTGTAACCCAAGCAGAAAGATATGAAAAAGTAAGAGATAAATTTAAATTATACAAACAATTGAAAAGATACAAATTTAAATTGATTAATTTCTACAATGGGGAGTACTAATTTATTATCGTGATATGATTGTTCAATAAGAGACATGTAACAAAATTAGGCTTATACCATGTTTGTACACAGTCTGTACCGAACATCTGTTATATTGGAACCCCCATGAAAACTATTCTTAGTCATAGTTATATTTGTGCACGTCAAAAATTGAATAAATTGGATCTCAAACATTAAAAAAAACTCTTCAAGAAAAAAAAACCCCCACACAAATTGGTTCGTGAGAAAATTGTGAGGAAAATTTGGTTTTAAAAAAAAATATTACAGTAAAAAAGAACGATGATTTTCAGTATGCATTACAGTCTCATCAAAAGTGTAAAAACTACCCTATATATAACTTTTCATTCAAGTATTAATGAATCACCATGTAGCTAACGAAAAATATCATGTTACACCGATGTCAATTCGTGTTAATGGTACTCTAATGTCGTGTAAAAATGTGTTAGTACTAAACTTCTGTAAGCGTAAAAAGAGAAGTTAACTTATAATGTAGCATGGTAGAAAACAAGATATTTTGTCAGTGCGCTGTCACTTTTTACGCAACAAAAAACATGTCAATTTTTGTGTGAAAAAGGCAAAAAAAAATAAAAAAGAACTTCGCTCCGATCTAGATCAAAGTTGGGCATTGGTCTTACATAATGGAACAGGATATTTTGCGAAACACAAAAGCGGAGCAATTTGAATGTTTGGAATGAACATTTTTTTCTAGTTTTTAAATGCAAAGCACCATTTGCCTACAAATGTAACCCTTAATTGAGCGAACGATTGTACGAAATTAAAGACAGGGAACATTTTATTTGAGCGAGCCATAAAGCAGTCCTTTGGACTCGTATTTCGTCAAATTTTTAATTAATTGCACGTTCAGAGGCTATTCGGTAACGCTTGTACTGAAGAGGAACGATTTGGGGCCACCTTTGACGAAGTAGGCCTCTACAAAACAGGTAATATCACGTAATTGGAGGTCCAGTAGTTCACCGTCTCGTTCCAACACAATGTCCTGTCTCCCTCGCGACGCTGAATATAGTTTCATGTGTGTAACTAATTTAGTGGCGCATGCGCGAAAATGCGCTCCACGCTTCGAATGTGAGAATTATACAGACACATGCGCGTACAATAATAAATCAATAATAAAAAAAATTTGAGACTCTCTCATCAGCCGCTGTGTAATGATGACAAATGATTTTCGGATGGAAAAAAAATGGCCGTAAAAAGGCTACTCCATCAAGGGTGGTGAAAAATTTGCATAGAAAAAAAAATGTTTGGAAAAATCAAGAGAGCCTTTTGAAAATGTTCAAAAGTTTTGTTCGGGTTTCGGACAAAGTGAATCTTTTGAGGAAACATCTGCCAGTCTATCCGAAGAGCCATCCCCCGGTTTCCTTATATTTTGCAATGAAATTCCCGGCAATATATTACAATGCATCATAAGACGTAGAAAACGATGAAAAAGAAATGTCGAGTTTTCGGTTGCCTGATGAAGAACTGCTCAGCAGGATACAAACATTTTGAAAACGCTCCCGAGACTGATGGCTGGAAAAAGAATCCACGCTTAGAACCCGAAACTGTGAGAAAATTCAATTAGATGAGATGTTTTGTTGGACGATTAAACAATAACTTGGCTTACGCAATATTACGACGGGGACGGAAGATGGTATTTAATTTAAAAGAGAAAATAAAAAAAATAACAAAAAAATGTCGAGCTGTCTTGTGTGTCTAAAAATGTTCGGCAATTTTGATTTGGAGTGAGGCGTCGCTCGAATGTTTTCTTTCAATTAATAAGAATGAACTAACACCTTTCTCCGGGTCGAAAAATTGCTATATGATCCTAGGCATGATCGCATTCCTGCGATGGATGGAAGGTAGGAATGCGATAGTCTAGATAACCGGCCATAATAGAATACCTGGTATCCCAACTGGTAGACGTCATCTTTCTCGACCGCTTTCTACTTCGCTGCACCTTCACCTTTTTAAAGAAACGGACCTCCTCAACTTTTCCCTCGGTCATCGGCAGTGACGCTTTTGAGGAGAGAAACCCTGTTGGCGCGACCGCGCGTCCAACTACTATTACAATTCTCTTTTCATGCAGCAACTCTGTGTACAGCCGATAAACGAAAACAGTGTTTCGTAAGACGAACAACATTTATTAGATATGACTTATTGAATAACTTAACGCCGCCGCGTCTATGATAACTTACTCCGCGCGCGAGCAACCTATTTTTTCAACCATTAATTCTTTCTGAACTTTCTATGAACAATGCTATTGTGTGTACCTTTTTGACGACCATTGCGTCACACGATATTTCTCTTTGTCTCCCCCCGCAACTCGAGGGCGAATGATTTATTTTATTAATGAAATTATTTTACCCGACCCTTTGATTTTTCTTTTAATAAATGATGTTTCAAAATGAAATTGGATGTTCCACAAAATGTTGTAAGGTGTGGCTTCAAGTGTCACAATCACAACAACAGATACAGTCAATTCTAATTACATTAACGATTTCTATCTCTATTAAAAATGGGCGCTCGAGACTTTAAATAAATGATATATCATTTATTTAATCATTTATAAGATCCAGATTAAATAATGATACACTTCAACAATATAATTTAATAACAATTTGTTTATTTTGTTTCCTTTTATTTCTGAAATTTATTATACTTTTTATTTATTTATTTATTTCTCATTTAACGGGATAAACCCTTTAAAAATGTACGTTGTAACTTTGGCGAGTATCACATTGGTTCTGTCACATGTAAGATTAAATTGAACTACAATTTTTTTTAATTTAATAACATTTATTAAATAATTTGATTTATTAACAAACTTTGATATAGGACAGTTAGATCTGGAAATTTCAGATTCATATGAGCGCACACTTGCACTCTGTTGCATTTCTAAATGATCATGTAAATTGTTGAATAAATTTATGATACTGTATTGTTAATTTTGTTTTATTGATTTGCAAGAATCTGTGCAAAGCCAAGTGAGAACAATATCCATTTTTACATATATAAAGTACAGATATACGCACCATTTGTTCAAGCGCACTTGAAGTAAATATCAGGATAAATTGCAGATTGTCAGCCTGTGATAACTTTTGTGTGTTTCTTTTTTTGCAACGACGATAACATTGATTCAACATTGTATCAAAATATCGTTTAAATAAAGGCTGCGAGATGAATAAAAAAAAAAAAAAAAAAAATAGAAAGGGCGGGGGAATATTTAGGAAGAGGACAGGGGAGAAGCGGAGAGCCAACCAGTGGTACGGGGCGGTATCCTTCTGGTCACTGTGAGAGTTTGCTGCGGGATACGAGGAACGTAATCGATTATTACGGGACCATTTCTTTCGTCTCTTCAGCCATGGTCCACATGCAAGATGGAAAAGAGACCGAAGCTAAAATTTATACCTGGCGGCTGCGTCGAAGGTACATCCTTGTCTGAATGACGCCGAGCATTCAATGGTGTCGCGCGTTTTGTGAAACGAAAAATATATATCATATCCTCTCTGGAACAAAAAAAGAATAAAAAGAAACGCAAGCTTGCATGACTAGAGATTTCACAACCAATGATAAATAATAATAAGACGGTGGATTAATGAACAGAAAAATAAAATCCGAAGGATTTTTGAAATTAGTCACTTATCGGCTTTTGGGATGAAAAATTGTCAATCAATGAGTGCGCTTATCTCCTCTCGCAACTTGAGATAAAAGTGAATTATAAATATTGAACGGGAGAAATATTTCCGAGTTATTGACTCCTCGCTTCTATAATGATATTACCATCGGACGTATAAGAATATTACACGGGACTGTATTTTCGATATGATTTGAGAATATTTATGAACGTCCATAATGTCCCTTTTATAAAATTAATGTCATCCACGTGATACTTTCAAAGCATCGGGCAATCCAAACTGATAACTATATAGAATCAGGTTTTAACAAGCATTGAAAATCAGGAATACTCTTTTTATGGAAATTTATTAAAATATCACAGCTGATGGGCATTCTAACGAAATAATTTATTATCTGTACGTCCAGCCGTAGTCAAATATTTATTTTCATTCAATCTCGTGAATCTTGCAATGGGTGTACACAATACACTTTTTATTATTTGTATTTAAATTTTATATACTCTCTCTCTCTTTCTCTTTCTGTTTGATTTTAATTTTTGTTTATTTATTTATTTATACTGAACAAACTTTCGATAACGAGAATTCGAGAAGTGTGACCTCTTTTAGTTTCGGAGCAAAAAATTGAGCTGTAGCAAATAGTAAAAGAAAAAGGATTCGTATGGACGAATCGCAAGACTAATGTTGATAAAATGTTTAGAGTTGTACATACCAGAGTTGAGATGAAAAAACCGAAAACGGATATTATCGTGCAACGTTAATTTGGTCAAGTCCAACCTACCTTCCAATTTTCGAACCCTCACACGCCCACTTACGAGATTGTCCATTAATGCTTGGAAACGTTGAAATACAGTTTCTACACATACCTACATGTATACCTTTTCACCGTATACTCTAATTCTTTCCCCATTTTTGATTCCGCAAACTGCTGCTTAAAAAAGAACTCGAAACATAAATTCCAGTTTCAGATATACCAAAAATCTGCACAATTTTGTGACTACTTTATTTTGAAAAAAAAAAATACGCTCTTCAAATTTTAACTTGAAACCAAAAGATTATCATTACAATTCCGGAAGATATTGCGCGCGAAAGTTTCGTAAAATATGTGCACACGCAATAAATATATTTATGGAAATAAAAAAAAAGGTTTCTCTCACTTGTTAAGGGCCAGGCTGCGTGCAAGCATTTCAGTATACGGGTTCCAGAATCATGCATAAAATATCATTTACAATTTCTCGGGCGTCCTTATTTAAATGACGTTGAATTCGAGATACGAGTGATTCAAAAAAAAAAAAAATGAATTTTTGTTTAAATTTGTTATTTCGATGAAATTTGATGAAAAATCTAGGCACGATTGTGCAACGCGCAATTAACATAAATTGAGCGCGCGAGAAAAGTGAATTATTAGACACGCGGGGAGAAGGAAATAAATTGTGTTGCGACAAGCAAGATGCGTTAGAGTTACAGTTATTGTAATCAGAGAAATAACCGATGGAAGCGCCCATTACCCTTCGATATGATTATTTTGAGTGAAACTTTAATTACAGTGAGACCGCGCCGATTAATTGCTCCTTCAACTTTGAGACGATTCAATTTTTGGCGCCGGACAAAAATTGACCGCTCGCAAAGTCGTTTTTAAACTTTCGTCGTTGCACAAACACTAGAATAGAAATGTGTTCATTATATCTCAGCAATCAAGGGATCAGAACTCAAAATCTAAATAACAACGTAGCTGGTTGTTTTAACTATGTGCTTTTCTGAGCTGAAGCGGCACGCGAAACTGCAGGCGTTTTACGTAAAACAAACAAATTTTGTTGCTTCAGTCAGCTTCATGCACCAAATACAATTTCCTTAAGTGAGCCGATAAGATCTTGAATCAACTTCTTCTGGGGTTGACACAACTTCACGTATATTGAACCTAAAGCTTATAACACAACGTGCATACAATATTTTAACAGCAACAAGAAGCCTTGGCAAATTAAAGCCCACCATATCAAATAATTTTTGCATTTGTTTGTTCAATGTTAATATTTGTATTTTTTATTTCAACTTCACTTGTTTATTCTATTTTTTATTTTAAAAACAAGTAACTTTTATTTCTGGAAAAACGAAAATAATTTTGTAACTTTTAAAAATTTCTAGCTTCAAATTGTTTAAATCTACATGCCATTAAATAAGGATTAAATTATATGATGCTATTTTTGATCGGTGTTGTACAGATGCCTTATTTGATACATTCTAAAATAAAAATACCTGATTCTGAATAATACAAGTTTTTGTAAATAATGAAAAAAAAAACTTTTTGTACGTAATTGTTATTTCAACAATGATTACGAAACTAATGAGCTAGATAATCCTTGTTGAAATTGTGATTGTATTAAGTCGCAAATTTTAATTGAAATGTTTCGGAATATAGGTTTATCCTACAACTTTAGAATCAGTTACGTTAATCCTTACGAGTTCTAAAAATGTTTTCGTGTTTTATGGTAAAAATACATCATACATGCATTAAGAGACAAGAATATTCGTCGATAAAAGATTTTTTTTTTCAATGTTGTATCTGCATAACGAAATATCTAATTAGTAATAACTTGAGTACAATAAAGCATTTGCAATTTGTACAAAATTTTAAGTACAAAGTAATTTTCAGTGTCACAATTACCCCGCAGTGCGTTTAGTCACAATTACCCCGTTATTACATATGCGTGCGGGATAATTGTGATGATCAATTTATCAATTATTTAATTTACTATAAATTATGAAACGTGGAAAAAAAATGTTGAATTGAATGTGTACAAAAACAGTACTTGATCACACTTCTTATAAATAACAAGTACAAATTGACAACTTGGAACTTTCAATAAGCCAACTTTTTTGCATCTGTGCATAAATTTTTAAATTTGTT
Source organism: Trissolcus japonicus (assembly GCA_030522925.1). Classification (NCBI taxonomy): domain Eukaryota; kingdom Metazoa; phylum Arthropoda; class Insecta; order Hymenoptera; family Scelionidae; genus Trissolcus; species Trissolcus japonicus. Next base: position 25,290 of record JAPYZS010000400.1, read on the forward strand.
TTCAACCAGTTTATAATACTTGAGATACTGCATAGAATAAGCCTGATGCAAATTTTATTTTGTTTGTTAAAGTGTCAAACATTGTAGATTCTTGGTAAGAATTGTTTAAAATTATTTTCATGAATGTTGTAAAATGGTTGAATTAGTTGAAAATATAAGAAGGGACAAGACTAAACGTGATTAAAATGAAATGAACGATACATAATTTTTGTTAGATTTGTTCAAACATAAACTAGAAGAAAGGAGTGGTAAACGAGAACCCATCCGGGTGTTGACCGTCGTGAAACTTTGCTTGACTTGACAACCGTATGATTTAAACAATGGAGAAACTCGAGTGCTCCGGCGTCATAAAACTATTGACAAGAGGAAGGCACAAAGGCGCCTGAAATACTCCCCATGCGGCATTAAAATATATGGAGATACTGCACCTTCATTTTCGACCGTATCCAAATGGTCAAAATTGCGTTTCGCCAAATAAGAGTTCCTTCACCTCTAATAGATCAAGTTCGAAGGAATTCTCTCAGCCTTCAGTCCCAATATCATTCTCACGACTTTACTGAACCATTTTATTACACGATTGGTGTTGTTCGTTTTTCATTGACATCAAAAGACGTTGACTCTCCTGGTTGTGACAAACCTGCAGATGAATATCCAAATGAAACAATTTTAATAACTCGTGTAGATATAATTTTTGACAAGCCAAGACAAAAAAGGATGGTTGGCCTTTGAAGTTGGAAAATGAAATGCGAGCAAAATTTTGTAGCAAAGGTTAGATGTCAGGCTGGTTGCAAATAAAGTGTTGAGATTCATATATACATATTCTAAAATAGGACGGTGGAGAGAGAACAGTATGTGAGTTATTTTGTCTTCTTGAGCAGAGGATGAAATCCTTACGTAGCATTAAGAAAAAGAAATAAGAGGGGAATAAAAAGAACCAGAAGAGGAGGGGAGGGAAAAAAAATAAAGAAAAGAGAGGACAGAAGAAGGTAAGCGATAAGAGGAGAATGAGAAAAAGAAGACTAAAGACGAGGAAGGAACCGGTTATATAGGAACCGTTTGAACTTTCCTCTCTACCTCTCTCATATTTCTCATTTGGCACTCACCCACTCAGGCACTCACCGGCAGCTAGCAACTTTGAATACGCGCTCTCGCATGCTTACAATTCCTCGCAACATCACTCGTCCAATTCCATCGCCAACTTAGAAAACAAACGATTGTTTGAATAAATCTTGTTTAGTCGGTTGGACCAAAACGCTTCTGTCAGTTCAGAGTCTTAATCTTTGTCGCGCAACGCGATTCTTTCACGCGCCAGATCAGAACAATTTCTTTTTTGTACTTGTTAGTTACATAAATATATAGTTAAGCCTCTCATCAACTGAAAACAAAACGATGCAAATTTGTCTTTCAGCTTTGTGCGCCGCGTATCGCGCTTTTATGGCGCTCGTCGTCCCTCTGGCGAACAGCTGACTCCCCCCCGGTGGGGGGACAAATTTAGAAAAGGACTTTGGCAGACGCAAAACTAATTCTATTTACATATCATTATTCAAAGAAAACTATCATTAGTGTAAAATCGCAGCTCAAAGGGAAAGAAAGTATCAGCTGTCTATTCGTGATACCGCGAATAAATAGCGAGCGCGGAGATGCCGCCGCAGCCTTTACACTCTATAATTCCGTTAAATTATTCAGTATCGTTGGTATCCGAGAAATGTGGAGCACATGAAAAATCCAAGAATGCGTTGAATAAATGAACGCGTTTTGACATAATCCGACATAATGTTGCTGCCACGGTTAAATAAATAACAACTCGAAGACCAATTGCTCTTATTTAACCCGAAAAAAAAATTGCTGCCAACTTTTTTTTTGTTTCGAAAATAAAGCGCCCACTTATGAGAAATTACATTTTATGCTAACGCGTTTTCCCTTTCCCGCGAAACAACAAATTTGCGCGTTACCTCTGATATAGTTATTTTATAGGTCGGTCCGTTTGCATGAGAATTATCAAATTTTTTGCTTGAAACCCCTTTTCATAGTTGTAATTCATGTCAATAATGTTTTTCTTTGTTTGTTACAGATTTCGGATAGACAACACAGATCACATAATAGACGTAAACAAAAACAATGCGGCGTTCGAATACGACCAAGTAAATATAATATGTCCCGTTTACACACGAGACACTTACGATGACGATGCCGAGAAATACATTATTTATAATGTAAGTATGACGTAATTATAACAATATTCCACTGTTTGGCTTGTTCTTCGTTCGCCACATCAATTATAACCATTCGTTATACACGAATAATTATATATAATATCAACAAGGTTGCAATTAATAACAAAGAAATGATACAATTCAATGCAATACAATTCAATATAATATTTTTATTATCAGTTTCGTTGTTTATGTGTTTTTAATATCCTTTATTTATAATGAAATAATTTTGTATATAAAAATTTCGATTATTGAGAAATCATTTGTGTATGTATAGGCATTTAAACAATGAACTTTTTTTGCATTTTATTTGTTTTATTGAAGTGAAATATTTTTTGCGATTAATAAAAGAAATGAATTTAGAGGAAAATTGTACGTAATGGACTGCATTTTTGATAAATAACGAGTGCAAAAAAATATAGACCAAAAAAAAAGTACATAATAAAAAAAAAACAATTTTTTATCATTAATTTATACAAAAAAGTGGAATAAAATTAGTCAAATAAACGTTGCTATTAAAATTCATGAATGTAAAAAAATTACCAAATACGTTTTTAAATGACGCTCCTTTTTATTTTCCACATGAAACCAATGCTTAAAAGCGTACATCAATTAGTAAACACAAATATTACAATTATACTTATTTATCGTGATGTTTAATAAGTCGGTTCATTCATATACATGAAAATTGTACGAGTTTCAATTTGTAGCTGGTGCTAAATGTACACCTAGATGACCTTTGAGGGTTAATTATTTTTATTATTTATTATAGCTATTTTATATAATTTCTTTAATTTAACACAGTTTTATTAATAAACCAATTATATATAATATTTTATAATAAGAATAATAAAGCTGAATAAGTAATCAGGATACCTAAATAATGACAATAAAAGTAATAAAATGAACGCTTAATTAATTTACTTTAGGGGCGAGGGTTTGAAAAATTAATTATTCTTGCTATTGTTCGATAATTTCAAGCTCCAGCATTGCAGAAAATAAATCAATAAATGAACTTCTATTCACACCTTATAGGTCATACTTGCTCGTCCAATATGGTGGGCAGCTTTGTCCAAACATCGGAACATTCAAACAATCGGGATAATAATTCTGCCATAACTTGGACCAGTCCAAAAAACTTGTTCATTTAATTTTTGTAACTCTTTAAATAAATGATGATATGTGCCACCTCCAACGTGGATATGATATTTTTGCTTACGCATTTGCAAGTTTATACGACTCTGCAATTTCACTTTGAAAACAAATCTTCAACCCGCATAAAATACGCATTATAGTTTGGAAACGTCAACAGCTGAGAGCTTACATGGCAATTTTTCGGCGGGGCAAAAATATTGCAGAATCGTTTGAATTTTATCAGCATGCAGAACAACCCAAATCCAACCGAACAATATAGAACGTAACTTATTCTCTAAGTAAGAGTAAACGGAAAGTCCAGGAAGTGCGCCACAGATCGATTGGTTTTTCGTGTCTTAGTTGATTTTTTAGCCTGTCCAACATGGGTTTTAGAGATAAAACGAAACGTTGTAAATGTTTCCGCGAATTTACACAACTATTTTCATTGTTGTTTCATTACTGCGTTTACTCTTGCTTGGCTTTTTTGCTCCTTCACTATCGAACGTTGATGTTTTTTGTTTTCTATAATATCAATTGAACACGGTGATTGAATTAAAATAAAAATATTTGTTTCGAATTGCAGGTATCGAAAGAAGAGTATGAAACCTGTCGGATAACGAATCCGAGTCCACGACTGATAGCGATATGCGATAAACCGTTCAAAACGATGTATTTCACTATCACATTTAGGCCGTTTACGCCGCAACCTGGAGGACTGGAATTCTTGCCAGGACATGATTATTATTTTATCAGTACCTCATCGAAGGATGATCTGCACCGACGCATCGGTGGCCGATGCACCAGTCACAACATGAAAGTCGTTTTCAAAGTGTGCTGCAGCAACGACGCTGACACATCCTCTTCCTCAACTGTGCGCAATAACTGTAAGTGCGCGAGCAACGCGAAATCAAATCTCAATATAACTTGTTCAGCCCCTCCCGAAGCATTATCAAAATACTTAATTGCACACGTACACATTACCTACGTGGACGAGAATTCAGTGCAAGCCTTCTCAACGCTCTGATTTTGTTTCAAACTTTTGAATTGATAGAAATATAAGCTCGAGTTTCGGACGGATTAATTAATTGAATCGTCCCAACTTCACTTTGTGGTGTCAACTTGAATAAGCAAATTATAATTGAGAGAAAGCGCTAATTCGAAAAAAGAATTTAATTTGATGATTCGGTGTCTCTACTTTTCTTTGGTGAAACATTGCGTATAAATTATCGAGGATACACGCTTCGGAAGAACCAAATAATCAAATTCAATTCATTTGTATACCAAAGAAAAAACAAAGTTTGTCTAATCTTCGGTTGAAAATTTACAGTCGAATTAAAATAGCATAGGAAATACTCAATCATACGTTTTTTTGGTACGGAAACAAAAAATTGGATCTTACGGAAAAATTTATTAACACCTCCGCAACATTTAGATCTTGTTCCATCACGTTGAAATCACATAAATTGATCTGTATAATCCGAGCGTAGCACATCGCGTCCACGTTTTTCTTAATCCAGTGCGCTCAAACGCTAATCATACCCAGGATGTCGTTAAGTTTCTATTTATAAATCGATGATCAAGGGCCGAAAACAAAATAAGATTTCACAATATTGAACGCCCAGAAGCAATGTTAAAAAAAAAACAACAACTTTCACAAAAGTGAATTTCAAAAGATAATTTTCGTCCGGGGATATAATATTTCATCCGGAAATTTCATTTAACCCAGTTGCTTAAAAATCAATCTTTCTTTGGGAAACCATACAACCCCCACATGGGATTTCACGTGTGATTCCGTATAGATTCGCAAATGTGACACGGGAACCCATCCCATATATCATGACGACTTTTTTGTCCCCCCGGTAAAATGTAAAGCTATATTTTGCACCATCGTGTAACGTGCAATTAATACTATGCAAAACGTGCGAATATTTTGAATGCCCGATGAACGCAACGAACCGCTACTCACAACTTGGAGGGGCGACGCGCGATTTTATTACATAATTAAACTATCGTCACTTACAAATCCCTCGTATAATTCCCAACTGGAAAGCTTCATTAAATTCTCCACGAAAATCCCATATGTAATGCCTACTCGCAGTGAAATCATACTTATCGTCGACGGAGCATTGTCGCTTGGACACCCGTATGGAATTCCCACCTGTAGACTCCCATGGGATATTCCATATTGTGGCTTTGCAAACACTCAACTTATATTTATTATAGCAATCAATATCGCTCCGGGCTCTCAAGAGCTTCTTATTGGTTTGTCATCTCAAACTCGTATTTCATTTTTGAAAAAGAAAACTTTACTCATCGTGTGTCAGCCGCTCTTTCCCCAAATGGAGATTGCACATGCGCGTTACATGAATAGCATAATCACGCCATTCACAATCAGAGAATAATTATTTTCTACTCGCGTCCATTTTGCCTTGTCTTTTTAGACATCTCCTCCAACACGCAACTTAATCAAACATTACAAAATCATTCGCGATTTTTTCCATCTCTCGAACGAAAATTCATTTTGTCTTTTTTTTTTTTTTTATCTTTCATGTGTATAGGTATTGATTTGATATGTCATGAGCTATAGATATAAGTGTATATGTTGACATATTCAGAGATAATGCACAATTCGCTACTGTCGTACTTTTAATTACTGCTTATAAGATAGTTTGCTGAGTTTATATATACTCGCAGCAAAAACTCCGCAGTAGACTTCAGCTAGAAGTTATAAGATTTTATGTTATATGAATTCATGTATAAGCGAAGCAAACACGAGCTTGAGTTTAATTACAGAAAAAGCGGAACCTTTAATATTGCATGAATTGAAGAGTCGCAAGAAAAACACATGTTGGCGCCCAACAGAGAGAATAATTTAAAAGTTGTAAAACAATTATTATATTTGTGTTTATTTATTTTGTTTCGTTTTAGTTGTTTCTCTTTTTTTATATTTATATAGTGTGAAATTGATGTGTAAAAAGTTTTTTTTTTTTTTTTCAAGTCTGTAAAATTAAGTTCAATTGCTACCACAATGAATCTCTCAATTCAGTAAGTCTTAATCTATTTCTGGATGGTATATGGGAAGGGCATAAGGGAAGCTATTACACAAAAAGTTATATTCATGGGTTAGTGGAGACGAGCTTTAATAGAGAAGGAAAATATCCATAAATTCATGCTCTACTAATTAAGCTCTAATGATTTCAGAGGATTGACGATATAATTGATTATCATTATTATTATTATTATTATTATTATTATTATTATTAATGTAAAAAACGATCAGAATTGTTAAAAGTTGATGAAAATGCTTATCGGTAAAAAAAGGCATCCTTTCGTGTGAAGAAAATTTTGTTATTAAATTGAACACTCGATATTCAAAGTCAGATTGTTGAATAACGGCGCGCTGTACATTAGAAATCGTAAATCAAAGACGCGTGAAAAATCATAAATATGTTTTCATTAGCAGCTGTTGTACATCATATTACACGATTAAGACATTCGTCCGTACGTTATATTAATGAGATTTAATTATTCAATTAAATGAATATACCATATAAGTACCTAACGTGTGGAAATTCATGAATAACATCGTCGCGCGATGAAAAATGGTTTGTCAAGCCGAACATTATTCTTGTATAAATTGCAACAAAAATCGCTATTCTAACTAAGCCGAAACAAAAATGACTTTAAACTTTACACGGCGACTGTAGCTTGAACAATTTTACACGTAATGTAATTAAAATAAAATAAAATTGAAAGTTGCGCTTTTTAATGTTGAAAAAAGATTATTGAAACAAGAGAAATTTTATTGGCAAAAAAAAAAGGTATTTATTTTGACAGTTACACTGTTAAATTGTTTAGAAAAATAATATTTTCAAACAAGTTGAGAAGTATTTGTTCGAGACCATTGAAAGGCTCATTCTTTGCGAAACTTTTGACCCGCATTTCTTTGATTTTTCACAGTCGGCGATTTCAATTGCTGAAGCACTTCTTGTGTAATTAAAATTCTCTTGAATTTGAAACCAAATTGTGTCTGAGGGGAAAAAAGAAAAATAAAATGCACGGGAAAACGATCGCATGAAAAATATGATAAATTGTAAAGCACTTACTGGAGAAAGAAGGAGAAGAAAGGATCAAACAAGGAGAAAAGAAAGTCCGGAATCCGGGCGAAAGAACGTGGCAAAGCGATAACGTAAGCGAAACGACTCAACGCGCGCGTTTTCATCTCTCGTTGTTTCCGTTGAACTCGCGCAGCCCAACAAAAAAGAATCCGCCATTATATTGCAATCATCTTTTCAAATGAGCAAATTTGTATTTTTCATAAAAATTAACATTATAAAAACCCCGTTATACATTCGTCAAATTAATAAATACAAATTGCTGATGTATCTCGAGCAAAAAGATTTTTTTAATGTTCTTTTTAATTTTAAAACTAATTTTTTTTCTAAGTTTCGCAAAAAGGGGAAAACAATTTTTTTTTTTTTTTTTTTTTTTTTTTTTTTTTTTTTTTTTTTTTTTTTTTTTTTTTTAGAAGACCATATAACATTGCTTCAAAGATGCCACAAGGATATTGCCACTGTGCCGCTAGGGCAGCATAAGGGTATCACATTGCGGTATAAGCTTGCGGCAAAAGTGGCGAAATGCAAGCAAAAGACAAGCGATATCGCTTGCAATGTAGTCGTAAAATACATTGGAACTTGTAATTAATTTGCTCCACCTGATCAATCGCGTATACTTAAAGGTAGATAACAATTCAGAGCGAATCTTGAATTTGCATTTTTCATTGGCAAACTTTCAGGCAAGAGAGAAGGAGAGAGAGAAAGAGAGAGAGAGAGAGAGTGAGTTATCCTGCATGATAATTTTCTGCAGTATAACGGGGAAAACATTTAATCTGGTCTGAACCGTTGTGCAAATACCAACTCGGTATTTCAGGATATTAATCATTTTAGAATAAAACAAACATTCCATCTAGAGTGTACCTTCAGGACACATTGAACTACACCGTCCATTCTGAGTTATTGCAGATCAAAATTAGTTGTTATAATCAAAAGTGATTACTATGTGTCTACAGATACGAACAAGCATATTTGACTATAGTTAATCAAGCCAAGAACTTTTAGAAATTGTCAGGATCAAATGCAAATCCAATCAATGAGTGTGCAAGCACAAAGGGTAAACTTTTTTTGATGATGTTTTGACAACTATCGAAAGCATCATTTGGTATGAAATGTTGAGTTGATACATTTTTTTGTCCGCCCGGCAATTTATTAAGTCTCGCATCCATGTTCCCTTTTTACTCATAAATGAAGTATGAGGAGCAAAGATTTATAAACCTTCATAAATACTCGCGCATTACAACTTGAACTCTCAACAACTCCCGTATTTGAATTTTAATTCAAATTTCATCTCAACTGAGCATCACTTACTATTATTTATCACTCACTTTCATTTTGAATGAATTCATTAAAAATTGTATCTACCAAAGTTTGATTATTTATTATTACAATTAAATTGCAGAATCGCAAAACGGCAAATGAGAAGCGAGTTAATTACAATTGTTTTATTAATGAAATTAAAATTTTTGTAAGGAAAATAAGAATTGATTGCATTTCATCCAAGGTGAAATATGGCTGAAGATTTTGTAAGCACTATTCAAACTTTATTATGTCTTTATTATCATTGCAGGAGTTGACATAAAATGTATAGAGCTTATTTATTCATTGAGATTCGTTCGCCAAAGGATATTAACGTTGTCTGGGGACAACATTTTTGGACCCGGCATTCAGACAAATCATTTTAAATCGCGACACAGACGAAAGAAACGGAGCGGCTCCCATTCAGCCTCTCTGAAATTAGAGCGTGATTCCGACAAAATAAATTAGATTGCATTTAAGACACTGTGCTTGGATCTTATTAATTAGTTTCACGCGACAAATAAAACGGATCGCTACTCAGCGGGGGCTATTTTCAGACGAGCTTTTATCATCAGGCAAACAATGCACAACGACTGGCAAACAAATTCCGAACCGACGAATTTTTCTCAAATTTTTTAATTAACAACAACGTCGTCTCCTTTTTCCGCGACAGGCAAATTTTCTTTATTTATTATTATATTCATTTTTTTTTCGTTGAATTTTGTTCTACAGGACTAATTAACATGAGTTTTGTCTGACAAAGTTTTTGCCCGGTGATATTAAAATTCTTAGCGTCTTTAAAAGTGATGTTGCAAAGTTGCGTTTAGACGAGGACATTAAATGGCGAGCTCTGCTCAGAAGGAAATCTTGTTTTAATGCATTTAAAGCTGACAGAGTTTCTTTGTTGCGGAAATCTCCAAGAGAAATTATGCGCCGTGCGTTCACTCGCACGCATAAAAATTATATCAATGTTGACCCAGTCGCGTTCAACATGCTGCTCGTTTTGTATATCTAGCGTACCTACAATGCCCATCTTTGAGAGTGCAAACGCGCGCGACATTTGTTACACGTCGGCGCGTATCATTCGATTGTGCCCCAACAGGATACATTTTTAATACTATTCAGCACATGTTTCTTTTATGTCCATTGAATCACAATTACAGTCTTCCGTGACTATATCTGTGCCAGTCACTATCTATGATTACATGAAACCTATTTCTGGACCAGACTCGTTTAACGCCATTCCAACACAATTTACAGCTCCGGACTCAATAATCAACTTTTAATAAATACGTTTCATAATTATCTCATGATTTATCACCGCGATAATAAAATCAATGAAAAGTCAATTAAACATTTGTTTAAGAGAAGAGAAAGTTTCGAATATTTCGTTTGTTTGAACATTGTTTTGTTTGTTTCTGCCGGTATAAGGAATTTTACAACTGGCTCTGTTACTTCTCTTATTCAGCATTTATATATAGGCTCTCTAAATGCTTTTAAAAATAGATGACAGCTTTTCCGATGAAAAAAATTGATCTCGTGTAATAAGTTTGTAGAGTAAATAAATCAATCTGAGGATGTTAAAAGTGAAACGAGAAGATAAACGTTTGAATGTTGTTTCAGCCGGTTCAGTGGCCAGCAGCACTGTGGCCAGCAGCAGCTCAACAATCACGACTGTTTTGGGCTCGGCGGGAGTACCCGCGCAGGCACCGCCAAGCATCTACAAAGGCCCTGACCGATTTTACCCCGGTGGAAATGTTCATCATCATCATGATCATCATGAAGCAGCTGTGCCATCGCCCACAATGCACATACCGCCAGCCGCACCGTACCCCGTCTACCCCCAGCATCCTCAGCAGCCACCCATCTACAATGGACCGCCGTCTTCAATCTCGCCTAAAACTTCTATCACCCAGAAGAAGAAAAACAGTATGTCTCAATTGTTTGTTGTTGTCTACTTTTGATTAGTTTGATTTGCTCAATTATTATGTCAATAATGACAAAGATGGAGATGATAACATTTTTCTGTTTTTTTTTGTTCTTTCAGAAGAATACTCGGACCATCCGAACGAAGTGGTAAAGAACGAGGAGTTGACATATAACGGAACTGGTGCGTGTAATTGGCAGAGCCAGATGAAAGTTCTACTTTTAACGTTGACAGCGAGTGCACTTTTTAATCAACTATTACGGTGAAGCGTTTTACCGCGCAGCGCAAAACCCCTAATTCTGTGATTCTCCTACGTTTAATTGATTTCCACGGAGACGTGGATCGAGCGGAATAGACAACGCCAGAGATTGCTTCGATACGCGAGAAATCAGGCCATATTATTTGTTATATATTGATTAGAGTTTTAGGTGAAAAACACGAACTAATAAACGCAGTACAGAGTGCGGCTAACATTATACATTAAACGCGGGCAATATAAATAGCAAATAGAAGAGCATTAAGACATTCACTGCCGAACACCCGAGATCTGTTCAATAGCCATCTTGTTTTTTCTTTCGTCTTCTTCTTATTATTCTTAATCTTATTATTATTATTATTATTACTACTATTTTATTATTATTATTATTATTATTACTATCATTATCATTATTATTTTTCGACTTTTTTTTTTATTCTTGAAATTCAATTCATAAATAATAAATAATTAAATAAGAGCTCAAACGTCATAATCATCGATCGAACTCGCGCAACAAGCGTTTTATATTTTGTAAGTCTGTGAATTTCAGTCAAACTGTTCACGTTCACGTAACGACGCCTACAGTTTGGGCGCCAGCGCCCAATTTCCGCCGGTATCAATTTATTGCGCATTCATAAATTAGATCTCGCCATTGTCAATGATACCGACTGGCCTAAGCCACGTGAGACTCTGAATTTATGACATGTTATAAATAGTACAAAAGTCTGATTATAGCATATACTCATATATTGATCACGATTAAACCATATGTATGATAAATGAAACGTATATTAACAATGTAATATTATTCGGTTAATATATAGTCAATACATTGTCAACACATAGCAAAATACCACGATTGCTCAATTATAGCAGCATATACTTAATTTGCATGCATTCAACAGACATTGAATGTGCCATTAACCCTTTCGGACAACTGTTACATGCAAACAAATTAATCCGTACCGACTTCACGACTGGTCAATATAATGGTTTTCTAGGTTTACAACTACACCGCCGATATACTTATTTGATTCCGATAAGTGTGCATTTCAGTTGGTTCAACTTCAACTGATCCAAAAATTATCCGATACAGTAGAGAAACAAGGTTTTCATTCTATTAGCCCACAAGTACTTACAATATTATTATACCTTATTTACGGAGAAACTATAAAACGCTTTGTGCACGATATCGAGGTACAGTGGTGGCTTGCAAGCCGACTGTTGTCGTACACTCGCAGGGCCTAAGCAACGCTAAAAGCAAACATATAAACTAAAGAATTCGGCATACGCGTGGGTCTGTCTTGTTTGAATAGCTTCGATATACTCTCAAGTCAGAGCAGCAGTCTAACTCGACCTGAGTTTCTCACGTAAAACGGCCTCTGCACACGGCTATTCAGATGCAAACCGTCGCAGTCACTCGACTAGTACTGTCGACGCATTTTTTTCTCCCCCTCACAGTGCAATCCGTATAACTTTGATAGGCTAACGTTTAAGCAAGACTATCGAGTCTCAAAACTAAAACAAGAAACTAACCCTAACGCCACAATGGATGCCAATTTCAATTTTTTCAATTTTCATCTGTCACGATTTCGATGTCAGAAGAGACGCTTTTCTTAACAGTGATTGTCTTGGAGTATTATTTTATGAACAAGAAAGGGATTCCTCGAAACATAAAATTTTTTAAAAAGAGAGTCAAGAAAAAGAATGTAACTGAAATTCGACAGTTGATAATGGAGAAAAATGAATGTTCATTATTTTAACGGGTTAATGGAAACAAACAAAGAGAGAATAAATAAACGTGTGTAAAAGTGACGGTGTGCTCGCCACTGTACGTCCTCATTGGTACATTAATTTAAATGCAAACGATTTTAGTGTATAAAAGAAAAATAAATAAATAAAAAACCGGCGCAACACAATTAAATAGCAAATTTCTCATCAATTCATAACGTAAGCAGACCGTCTAGTTACATTTCAAATGGCACCAAGTGGCGTTTGCATCGCAACCACTTTGTGATATTTGGATTGATTGCATAATTTGCGACTTGTCACAGACAAGCTCCCCGTCGCCCTTTCGTTCTTGAAAATAAAAAAAAAAAAAAAAACGAAAATCGCTCTCTTTGGTCTATTATAAGCTTCTGGGTCTTCGTGAATTCGATAGTTCCTTATTGCGCAAAATTGTTTCTTTCGGGCCATCTGACAACGGTTGTATTATTCAAAGTGTGTCTGCTTGTGAGTCGGAGAGGTCTGCTAGCACGTTTTGTAAATAAATTCCTAATGAATATGTACAACTAGCATCGATTAACAAAAAAAAATCGGTCCAATGTATATTAGGCGACACATCGCTTGGCCAACCCAGACACAATATCAGCACAGTCGCACGACGTTATTAATTGAACGGTTTTGTTGTCCACGACGATTAATCATTCGAAGCCCATTCGCGCTGTTTCTTTTGCAATTCATCGTTTAATGTACATAAAACAGTTGATGCCATTGTAATATATATTTGCTGTGCGTCGCAGCGTCGAATTTTCATTATTATCAAAAGCGTTCTTTCTGATGCTAAATTTCAATTTTTGACGATCGTTCAATTGATGAAGTCGTATTATATTCAGGGACTAGCTGATAGACGATTCCTCCCCCCCCCCCTCCTTTTTTTAATCGAGAACATGATAATTTGTTATGGATCGACATAACGAGCATGCCGCGTTGGTCGTATTATTAAAACAGAGAAACGGACTGAATTTGAGCGTAAGAAAAATATTACGAAATGTATCACTGTCAATTTCGAAATATTTTACCTTTGTTTTTTCATCGATATTTCGCGTGTGTGTGCAAGAATGCGTGTGAGAGAGAAAGAGAACGGTACGTGTATATTTGTCAAACGAGAATTGAATGTGACAAAGTAAAACAATATTTGACTAGGATGAAACGCGATAACGAAAGAACACAAAATATTTGTACCATATTTGTATCATACTGAACTCTATCTATAGATTTGTATTATATTTATTATATATTATTATATTACCATCAAGAACACGAATATTTACTCGATATTCTATATTATTAGTCAAGTATCAAATTTAATAGTATACAAATGACGGAGTGAAGGATGCGCGAGGGCTTCCGTGCCCATCCGCTTTTGATTTGTTTTTTTATTCTACTCTGTGAACTTACGATGCATTTTATCTACGAATTGTAATCGAAATAAATTGGCAGAATGTTATACCTACGCATTGAGTGTGATCAGCGTTGATGTACGTTTGTACGTTTGTAAAAAAAAGAAATGTCTCATCGAAAATTTCTTCAATCCATCGAAACATTGTTCATTTATATTTTATTACTGACAATTTTGTAACGAAAAAATACAATAATTTAATCGAGCAAGTTTCGATTTTTTCATTAAATTTTACCTTTGAAAGTTGATACAAATTGAGCATTGATATACGACATTCAATTAACTGCGTATATAAATATAAGAATATTTTTGTATGTTTGAGAGATAATGAAGTAAAGTAACTACTCTAGTGCCAATGTAAGGGCAGTTTTGCAAAATATAATAAAATAAACAAAAAGTACATCGTACGTGCGTACACTCAACGATGCATTTTTCTACCAAAATGATGATGAAGAACAAAAAACTAAACTTTCGGTGACAATTGATATCAATGACGAGAAAAAGATAAACTATTGTACATACGAGTGTAAAGTCGAATTCCTGCCGTAGACTAAAAATTGTAACGAACTATGGAAAAATAATTTTTCTCTCGAAACAATAAACTCAATTTATACATTATCGTGCACTGCAAACACACAAGTTCAAGTGCAAATTAAAACTAATCTTACACGAAGAAAAGCGAAACGAAGCGTTCATTCGTAAATTTTAGACAAATCGAAACAACGTAGTTTACGACAAATTTCAGTTGAAACAATACTCTAAACAAGAACAAACAACATAACAATATACAAATATATTAATGCTCAAAGTGGTACTAAAAGAAAACTGAATTTTGTCAAGAAACATTGTGAGACATTGGAAATAGTTTTTCATTTTTGTGCATCACTACATTTCTCATCCGACGAAATTGTTGCTTTCGTATACGCGATTGTACATATTATAGAGACAACTGTCATTTATCTGACTCAAGCAATTGTAATGACTCGACGATTACGTTCAATTATTTTGTATTTTAATTATACAGTACTTATTTGCAATGTGAAATATAATGAAAAATGAAAGTCGTGGCTAACTGTCCAATTCGAGAAATAAAAAAAAAAACTATATTTGTCCAACGCCAAAATCGGAGTACACTGGAAACTTGGCGCCTGTTAAAATTTATATCGTAACAACCGAGAGAATTAACTTGGATGAATTTACTGTCCAGCATAGTGTATGGTCATCGCTTTTGAAACCAACTAATTTATTGTATAATGGAAAATTAATTTGCCCAATTTAAACCAGTTTGTTAATATATATAAAGATATATATATATATATGGGTGAAGATACTCTTTTTCAAGAGATGAGAATGTTAATTTTTTAATTCATGTTGCAGTGAATTTTGATAAGTTATTTTTCTCAGTAGTAATCGCAGATTTTCATAAGGATAATTAATAAGGATAGATTAGTGTTTATAGATGTATATTGAAAATTGTTTAAAAAATTGTCGAAATAGCTGAGAATGTATTTTCCACAGTACTGATAACGAAGTGAGATTATTGTCGCTTCAAGTTGATAGCATCCCAAATGTACAAGTACCGAGCTTCGAGTGTACTGAAAAATGTTTTGGATCGATTATGAAAATTCATATTTATGCAATTAAAGTAAGTCGCATTATACAGACAAGAAAGCAGCGTAATATCATGCATTCCAGAATCAACACAATATTACTAATCAACTTTAAACAATTTGGTTTACTTTTTATCAAGCGAAGGCTAACATTACTGAAGCCTCGAGAATAGGTTTTTTTCTACAATTACTTTTTTGTAAATAAATACATATAAATGAAGCATTTCAGAGATTTCTTTCATACAACTTTTCTGACTAACTAGTTGAGTCAGTTCGCCATCCTTGCGTCTTCCAACTTTTATTTATTTATTAGCCGCACAAATTTATATATTCATCTGACTTTCCGCAAACTTGGAGTCTATCCCAAACCGGTTCCGACGTATCATTTTTCGATTGATATACAAAACAAAAAGCATATTTCATAAGTATTAGCGATGGCGTCAATTTTACCTGAACTTTTATTTCAACTGCACAACTGGAAATACGCAACTTTTATTTTGTATTTTACAACACGAGAAACTATGTTCTAGACATCTCTTACAAATCAAAAATAAAATTGTCAATCACCATTTTTTCTTTTTGTTCTATACTAAAATAGAGCGCGCGCTACACTTTTTATGATTTTCAAACTCGCTTCACAAAAAATAAACCCTTAACGAACGAACTATGGTTTGATCGTTTTATTTTTTTTTTTTCTTTTTTTATCCCTGTTTCTTGTTGCTGGTGGCTGATAGTAATTTAAAAAAAATATATATTCACTCAATTGGTTTTTTGTTATTTTATTTGGTTTGATATTTTATTGGAGTATTTGATTGGCGTATGACCGTCATGAACTGCAAAATAGTCGAAAGATCGTCTTGAAGAATGTACTGAGAAACATTATCAAGAATTGGACTGCAGCCAAAATAGAGAAATCACAGAGTGACTGCAAAGCGCTATCGGATAAAGATAAAAGGAACGGACAAAACTGGATGGCCAAATGTCAAATCAAGACAATCCAGATTTCCAACTGCTCTGGCACGGAATTCTCTTAGTTGACTTTGGATCAACTTTTAATTTCCACGAGTCAGGTTTTATAAAAGCAAACTTTTATTCATTATAATTTTAATTTGAAAATACATTACATTATAATTTTATTAATAAATATATGGTATACCATTTATGGTTAGATCTTAAAATGAAAAAAAAATGATGAAAATGGAAAATTTGCACAGCCTGCGGTACACTGGAGAAATAAAAGATGGGCCTGTAAATGTGTTGTATGGTCGTGATGCTAAGATGACCAACAAGCGAAGTATAATTCC
Organism: Trissolcus japonicus; assembly: GCA_030522925.1. Taxonomy (NCBI): domain Eukaryota; kingdom Metazoa; phylum Arthropoda; class Insecta; order Hymenoptera; family Scelionidae; genus Trissolcus; species Trissolcus japonicus. The sequence goes on from JAPYZS010000400.1 coordinate 42,326, forward strand.
ATTTTTGTTTATTTATTAGTAGTAAACTTTAGAGTAACAGTGAAAAAATATATTGTAAAATCATAAATTTTTGTTCATTATATCAATTGTTGGAAACAATATTAAGATATGCTTTAAAGTCGTGAACAAGCATTTTGAAAAATGTTTTATCCCTTTTAACAAATTTTACGTTGTCCCGGATTTTGAGCTCTCTGAAACAAAAAAGAAATATAATTTAGCAAAATAATAACATCACGTTTATATGACGCTTAAATCTTAAGGAAGAGATGTTCAAAGTTTTAAACTACACATTAGATGGATACATTTAAACTCATTAAGATGAAAGTACATTTTAACAAGCTCGATTATGACAAAACTTTTTTTCATAATAAGAAACTTCCAAAATAATAACAAGCTGAATTTAACAGTTCATTTAATCTCATGCACGAATAATTTTGTTTAAAATTCAGTAAAACTGAAAAGCATGGCCAAGTACGAAAATAGTGTCACACCCTGATTTATTTTGCTTATTAAAAATTGTGATATATTAAACCATTGTGTCGAGTATGAATCACAGATGCATAGTTCATTACTTGTCTTTTTTAATAATGCAATCAATGCATAAATAATAGACACAATTTTTTAATTTAAAGTTACTGTAGTACCTAAGAACAATTCAAAGTATTTCTAGGAATAATTTAAAATTGACAATTGAACCAGTTGAATGAAAAATTAGAAAACAAGTTTTTTTTATAATTTTTCCATAATTTTTTTCACCTTAAAAAAAAACATTTTAAATATTTATTTGATACCTTTCTTAGGGGGCAAAAAGTGGCATTTGTTTTCTCGTGATAAAGGAGACTAAAATGTCTTTTTTCAGATTTGGCCAGAAACACTGCCGTGTCTTCTGATACATATTTTTAAATTTATAAAAATAATAAGATTGCTTACTCGGCTCTACCCAGTACGCGTTCAACTGTTATATCGTTTTGCACAATCATCTCTATCGGTTTTATTTGAATAGTTATTCTGTGGATCTCCTTATAATTGTCAGAGTTTAATGTAATCGTAAACCTGAAATAATACATTTGCAATGAATTGTGAAGTGCAATTGGAAGAAAAACATATTTTCTTAATTTTTAATTAAAAAATGTTAATGCAAAATATTGTATCATATTCACTTGTCTCTTTGAATGTTCATGATGTGTGTACGACTGAGCATCCTCAAATCTCCTACCATGAACAAGATAGAATTGACTTCATCATATACAAAATTTATCATCTCGATGACGTCTTTGTAACGCGTGTAAGAAACTTTTAAAAATTCTGGCTTCAAATTATGTAGACAATAATCGTGAGCAATTCTCAGGTAAACATCGTTTGCATCAGCTGAAATTGAAAATTGACTTGTAAAATTTTTCAATGATTAAAAGTTTACATTGCTTACGCAAAGATCTGAACAATAAATACCTTTTAAGCGCGACCTGATTTTCACATCCAAAATGTTATTTATACTTTCTTCATCGAAAGGCTTCCATTTCAAATGAAGTAACAATGAATTAGAGATGAATCCAAAGATCATTTTTTCGGCCGTTAACTCTATAATACTCCAGTAACAGTCATCTCTGAAATTAAAAATTTGTTTTCCAATGAAACCATTCAAAATAACAACTCCAAGAAAAAATTGTCCAGGTCTGGACACACCTAAAAATTGACCTAATTAGATATGAATATGCAATCATAGGTAAAATTAGATCCCAATTAAATCTAATTTTACCTAATTTGATCAATATATGTCTAATCAGGACTTCCTTCAGGTCTGATCAGACTTGAATTTATTGGTTAGCCACAATTCACCTCGAACTAATTTGTTCGACTTGATGTTTCATCTCTTCAAAGGGGTCGACTTCTTTACTTTCAATGATAACATCATTTTCTTTCTGGGCATCACTTTGATGGTTACTTGTAACTGACTCCATCACCAAATCAGCTTCTTTCATAGCTTTGTTTACCACAACCAAAGCGTTCTCAAGTTCTTGCACTTTTTTCTTGTTTGTGTTTAATTCACTGTCACATTTACTTTCCAATACATAATTTTCAACTGTGCTGTTATCAAAAAACGATGTGCTGTTATTATTCGAACAGTTTTGCAAACATATCGAAGCACCTGACATGAAAGTCGGTGGTTCCTCGATGTCATCAAGCTGCTCATCATCCGCCGTGCTTATCAGCAATGATCTTCCATCTGTCAACAAATCTCGATTTTCTTCAGCCAAATTTTTCAAAAATGACCCCTCCATGTTAATGTTTAAACACGACGAGGCACGAACTTTACAGCTTTTATCAAAGTTATTCTTGTCAGCCGATGAATCTGTAGAAACCTCCATCCTCGATGACTGATCAATAGCAAACGACGTGCATCTTGCATCATTTTCTTCCATTTGTTCTGGAACAGATATTTCTACTCCTGACTTGCTGCGAGATTGCAGTTCATTAATTTCTTTTACAGCATTTTCGATTTCTTCCGTAACTTGTTTTGCAGAAGTTTCGGTGATTTTTGATGCGACTGCACAGGTCTCTGACATGTTCGCATCAAAGAATTGATCCTTAGTCTCTTCCATCGAATTATCTTCCATGACTTCCCTTAAATCATGTCTCTTTTCTTCTGTAACAATTTGCTCGACACGGCTGAATCTTGGCACAACTGCACACGTTATAGACATGTTTATCTCAAGGGACTGATCGCTCTGTGTCGAAGTAGATACTCTTGGTTCCTCTTCGCAAACACTTGCAACTTGCAAAAATTTTGTTAAAGTACGTTGCGATTCTTCTACAAATGCCTGTGCAGTTGCTCCTGACGGAACTGCACATGTCAGAGACATGTTCATCTCAAATGACTGATTCGTAGGTTCAGGAGAAACCGAATTGCATTGAAGTCCTGGAACATGACTGAGTTCTTCTGTAAGTTGTGAATTAGCTTGAAACTTCGGTGGGACTGCAAACGTCATGGACATGTCCATACCAGATACGTCTGATTTTCTTCTAACATTCAAATTTGGTACGAGATTGTCAACATTATCCAAGGTACTTCTAGGCTCGATCTGACTGTTCAATCTGATATCTCGCGTTAATGACATCTCCATCTCTTCGTTACAAAATACTTGAGTCCTATCATCATCTTTTTTTCGACGATCACTGTCCCCAATCTCTTTCTCGCATAGTTGTACTAAGCTTGGTAAAGCACATGTCATCGACATCTCTGAGCAGGAAACATTTTCTTTATCACCATCAGCTCTTCCAAAATCGAATTTACACTTCTTCAAATTTTCTTTATCCTCGTGATCAATGACACGTTTCAAAGATTGTAACTCTGGTACGTCGGTTGAGTCGTTTATGGATACGTTAGTTTCATCGTGGAAAATTGGAATGCGTTGCAAGATGTCCTCGATACTGTTTGTGCTTACAATACTCATATCGCTGGATTCGCAACTGCTGTTCAAGTCTCCATGTTGATTAAATTTCCTACAATGACATTATTTTTCTATACTTACATTATTACAATTAATTCTTTTAATTAAAATGATAATAGAAAATGTGTTTGTAAAATGTATTGTAATTAGCTTTTTTGGCGTATATTTACTTACTTTACCAGCTTTTTTGTAGAGAAACTCACTCGTTTTAGCATTGTTTCTGTACTTGGAGATGGTAAATATTCAGATTTTGATGGAGTTTTTTTCAGGATCTAAAAAAGAATATCAAAATAACATATTGTTTAATTTTGCAAAATAAATTCACTGTGGGGCTTAAATTATATGAAGACTTACAGAACATGGTTTTTCGCCTGTTTGTTTGTTCGGCTCCCTGAAATGAAAATTCAGAAAATAAAATTATTTTAATATTAATTTCCGAATGTGTACAAGATTTCTAAAAATGGTAGATTTACATTTTCTCATTATATTATTGCACCACTGTTGTTGTTGAACATAATAAAACAAGAATTCACTTTAAAAAGTCGGTTACATACACAACACCGGCCGATTTCTCGTGCGTTCCAAAACACCAACCACTTGGAGGACGTGACAATAAGTGCATGGCTATTTTCACTTACCGTCTGTCCAAAAACGTATCAAACAATAACAAAAGTTATAAAATTAATAAATAATATTAAAAGAATACTAATATTATTTTTGATTTAAAATAATAAATATTTGTTTGAATATCATTGAATCAATTTCTCTATGAAAAAAGTTGAAATTAATTAGAAAATAAAATTTCAAACATCTATGGTTTGTTTATTATTAACACTTGGGTAAAAATTTATTTGGGAATATTCTATATTAGATCAATTTTTATTCCATAAACCAAAACGCATCCACACAAACATAATGAAATTTGATCGGACAAAATGTACAATGAGAATTGCTCGGAAACCGTTTAATTTACAATTGATGATTGAAACATAATACATATTCAAAATATAAATGAACAATTATTCTCTGATAATAATAATAATGAATTTTGCTAAATTTTTTTGACAAACCGCCAAGGTACAAATTGATACCCGAAAATTCGATTACAATTTTTGATTGAAGAATTTTGAACAGTCAGTCAAATAACATGAATTTATATCATATAATATGAAAAATCTTCAAAACGATTATTTATATACAACTTGTAAAAAGTGATGATATAGGCATACATCCAGACTAGAAAGAGACCAAATCCTTGCTTACTGACACTTGAAACGGGATGCAATACGAAATTGCATCCATGAAGAAAAAAAATTCTGACATTTTATAAAAACAGCTAACAAGTTTTCGCGTAACAGAACTTAATTGTCAGAACAATGAACTGATATACAATTAAATACGGTGGTCGATGAGACATACGCTGCCCAATTGATTCTACCTCATAAAAAGATAGAGTACAAAACGTATAAAATCGAATAAAAAAATTTTTATAAAAATTTGTTCAATCGCCATTCTGATTACACTGATCGGTCCCTATTCTAAGCTCCAATGACTTTTAAATTCTTTATACATCCATATCACTGTAAACAACAACATTCTTACATAAAAAAATGCAGCACAACAATTGAACGATTCACTGAGTGGTGTAAAAATCTTTCATTACAACATTTATCGGACATTAGATCTGACTCGTGATATATCAGATATACGGTCTTATATTAAGCCTATCTAAAGTATATACAAAAAATACACACAAGAAATAAAAACAATTTATAATTTAATAGTTGGTCAGGAGCCGGAGAAGAACTTCTGCAGCCGTTGGACTGTGCTTCTGTCAAGTGTACAGAGATCAAAATCAAACGTCTTAGTTGTTATCTCATACTGGCCAGTTTCAGCGATCACCTGGACGACCCTTTGCAACTCGTTGTTGTCTTGCAGGGTCATAATTTTGTGCTGCAATTCTTTGAGTTGCAGCACATAGTCCTCGGAGAAGCCGAGGCTTTCGAAACTCTCCATGTCCACAAGGGCGCTGTTAGTCGAGTCCGGCGTCACCTGTTCCTGCTCGCGCTCCAACGCCTTTTGCGCGGACTCCCTGTCCTTATAAGCTTCCTTGATCCTCTCAGATTCCGTCGCGACGGGCGACTGACTAGACGACACCGGCTCCAACGCCGGGGAAGTTGAATTCTCCCGCACCTTTTTAATCTCCCTCTGCTCTTCCTCCAGCTTGAGCTCGGTCTTTCGCTTCTTCTTACGATTCTCGCGATCCTCGCTTCGACTCAGCTTGGACTGTTTGTCCCGTTTGTGTCGCTCGCTTTTCTCCTTCTTCACGAACTCTTCGTCCAATCTCACAGGTTCCGCCGCAACTGGTTCCTCCGGCTCTTTCTTCATTGCTGGAACGTTTGGTTTGCTTTCAAAAGAATCGTCCTCGGAATGAGAGTCACTGTCGTTGCCAGGAACCTCAGCCATGAGCGCCGATAACGCATTGTTTGTGTTGTTGCTGGCCGTGCTACTGCTGGTCGATTTGTCCGACAGACTTTTTGACTTGTCACGCTTCTCCTTCTTCTCGCGATCCTTGCTGCCGTCGCGCTTCTCCTTCTTGTCCTTTTTCTTGTGCTTGTGCTTCTGCTGCTTCTCCTTGACGCTGCTCTTAGTCTCTTTCTTCTCAGTCTTCTCTATCTTGTCCACCTTCTCGTTCTTCGTTACCTTCTCCTCCTTCACCTTCTCATACTCCTTAGCCTTTGGCGACTTCTTCTCTTCCTTCACAAGGACCTTTGTTTCTCCGCCTTTCTCGATCCTTGTCTTGTCTTGCTTCTCCGCCGTCTTTTCTAGCGTCTTCTTAGTCTCGCTCGATTTTGACTCTTTGCTCTTGTCTCTCTCCTTCTCTTTGTGCTTATCCTTCTTCTCCTTTTCCCTGTCTTCCTTGTGCCTCTTCTTATCTTTCTTCCTCTCGCTTTTCGTCTCTTCGGAATTCCTCGCAACCTCTCTCATCTTTTCCTTTTCCTTCTCCTTTTCTGATTTCACTTTGTCGGAATCCTTCTCCTTCAATTTCGGAGATGACGATCGTTTTGGACTCGCCGGCTTTCTCACAGGCGAGGGAGAGATTGTCCTCTTCATCTTTGGACTGAGTTGATTCTTACTGCTTGGACTCAAAGCTCGCTTGTGTCTCTCCTTGCTCTTGTCCTTGGAATAGGACTCCTTGTCCTTCTTCTCCCTTCGCTCATCGCTCGTCTTTTCCTTCACCATTTCCTTGTGCTGACCATGCTTCGACTTTTGGTTTCTCTCAGATTTCTCGTTCCTATCCGTTATGAGGTTCTGCTTCGCTAACGATTTTTCTGACGACAGCTTTTTATTGCTGTCGGGTGATATCTTGCCGGTTTTGATTGGGATACCAAACAGATCGGTGAACGTCGTCACAGGCTTTGGCTCCGTGGGACGGTGCTTCTTTGCATCCGCCCCACTTAATTTTGGCTTCCCAGTCATCGGTAGGGTTAACTTGCTCTCAAATTTGTCAGAAGATCCCTCGGTGTTGTGCACCAGCGTCTAAAAACAAAAACAAATGTCATGCAATTTTCTCTACCGTCACATCTTATTTTGTTATTATTTTGACTTTTCAAATTCTTACAGCTCCTCCTTTTAGTAACAATTTCCTAAACTCGTCTGAAGGGTTGGAGAATATTTCACTGTGCTTGGTCAGAGTGTTGATAGCAGGCCCGCTATGCTGAAGTATCAGATCATAATGAATTGTGATAAACTTTTTTGGCACATCCTTGTTACGTAAGTAGATATGAATCGGAATGACAAATCCAGCGTATCCCGACTCCTTCACTATGTATGGCGGCGATTTGATCGTCCTCTTCGGATTGGGAAACGTGTCATGCAATTGGAATACAACTGTAAACAAACAAAAAAAATGAAACGTTAGTTCACCGTGCGAAAAGCTTCGTCACCATCCTTTTCTTTTTCTCATTTCCAAATCAAAATGTTTCGATCGAAACTATAATCTATTCTGATTAAATTCGCATTATTAGCTATGATGAATCATTCATCATAGTTATCTCAAAATGTTGACAAAAAAACGCATAAGAGATTCATATAAGATTTTACCGATTTTTCACGTTACAATTAATACTTTTGTTTGTTTGTTTTATTTCGACTATAATTTTTTTATTGGTTGATTGATAAATCAAAAATACAAGAAATAATTATTTTAGTAAACAAAAAGAAATTGTTAACTATTGAGTTGGATAAACATTGCCGTAAACAAAAAAAACCGGCAAAATGTAATTTTATTGAGCAAAAAGGAGTCAGCTGACATGAGTGTGGAAAAAGTGGGTCTACTTAAAGAAATTCTATTGGAAAGATTTTGTGCTTAAAATAGGTGTTTCCCTTATTTTTAAAAATAGTTGGGCTTCTTTCTGATTGGGAAATTGATATGAACCAATATCAAAATACAAATAAATAAACAATCCTGAAGATAAATTTTTAATTGGTTCTAAATTTGATTGCAACTTGGTGTGATACGCAATAATAGGATGACAAAAAATGTAAATAATAAATGACACGGTATTTGTAAATAAAGCTTATTATTAATCGAATTTGAAAGAAAAGTATCAAAAGTGGTGGCTTATTTGATTTGGGAGATGAATTTGCAAATTAGAAGAACAGTTGGGATTTGAATGAAAAAGGGCAGAATTTCTGAGCTCAATTGAGATCGGAAAGACTTGAGAAAAAAGCTGAAAAAATGATTGGCAAAGCAGAAGATTGAGAGAAGAAATATTTCGCGAGGTTACCTTTCTCAACGAAGTGATTAATGTCAGCATTATTGACACCTCGGACAAAGACTTCCCAGTCGTGTGTATAACCTTCTGGGGTGGGTTTAGAGCGCAAAACGGCCGAATGTCCGCACTCTAAGGTCACTCGGATAGCCATTGCTTTAGCTGCAAAGCTCGCGCGGAACAAAATAAAGTCACAATTCACGTTTACTGATTACATTCTGATCGTTTTCTTTTGTCAACAATCGCGCTTTTTTTTGTCTGCCCAAAAAATTTATTTGTCGCGCTACTTTATTTTCATCAATGGTTTATATTTAATTGTCCGCAGGTTCGGTTTGTGTGTCCCGTGTCACAAAAACTCGCACAACCAAAATCACGTCTCAATTGCACTTGCCGTTCAACAATCCCGCTCGTATGAAATCGCTTTCGCGAACGCTTCGCGCTCTCGTTGTGTATTGAAATAAACTAATTTATTGTACATACATAACCGCCATATTGAGTTATCGTTCTTTGAGTAAGCTCTCTCTGTTTCCTTTTTCCTTCTTATCTTCTCCAATTGCTAGCGCGCGTTCCGAAACTCCGACGTCAAACATCCCATCGTCTGACTCGTTTTATCCCACGGGAGGTAAGTGAAATGAAAAACAAATCCGAAACCTGCAACAAATTTCAAATCCGCGTTTATTACGAAATACAATTTATCATTGAAACGTTACAAGATTTTCACCAAGTTTCAACAAGTGAACAATATTTCGATTGTTGGAACAATCAACGTCTGTTGGAACACACTTTTGTTGTTTTATGTCAAAACGTCATTGAAAAAGTCACAAAACGAGGTACAATATGTAGACCATATTACAACAGTGGCAAAATTGTAATCGACACCAAAATTACGAATCACAAATTCGATGACAGCACCTAATTTCTTGGCGGCCTAACAGTTACAGTGATAAGTGACAGTTTAATCATTTCGTTAAAGACTGGAAACACTTGATGACGTTGTCAGGGACCTATTTCCAATCTTTCCCATTTAAATTCTGTTTTCTTCTTTCTCCCTCTCTTTTTTCTCTCTGTCAATGAACCGAGCAGCAGTGAAATTATTCACCAAACAAGGATGGACGATCACAATTCGTGTCCTCGTGAGAAAGATGGCAGTATTCAACCTAACCTAACTTTGACACAAGTTTGAGGATTGGCTGATACAGCTGTCTCGAATGTATATCTTGTGAGAATCTTTTTGATTGGAGACTGGAATAGACCGGGGAGTGTTTTCGCAGTGAGCGCGAACACGTGCGTGAGCTTTTTGTTTGGACATTTGTATTCCGACGATGGGCTTGACGAAACAATATTTGCGATATTCGCCCGCGGGCAATGTCAACATTGTTACCAGTGACAGATGTAATTCCGCCTTCGTGACACTCGAAGGCCAGGAGGGTAGATTTGTCGCCACCGGAGCCTGTGAACATGTTTACATCTGGGACCTCAGACTGGGTGAAAAGGTTAGCTTTTATTTTCCTTACTTGTTTTCTGTTTGTTTACCATTTAGATTTTTTAACAAATTATTAAGTCGTGACACATTTTTAGGTTCAAGTTTTGTCAGGGGAAAAAACGAGTGTCACGCGTATAGCTGCATCCCCGAATAAAAGATTAATTGCTGCTGGTTACGCTGACGGAGTAATCAAAACATTCGATTTAAGATCAGGAGAACTGATCAGTTCATTCAAAGGACACAATTCAGAAATAACTGCACTGGCATTCGATCATCTCGGACACAGATTAGCATCAGGATCAAAGGTATAAAGTCGTAGGTTTAAAAAAAAAGACACGATTCCATTGAAGTGTATTTAAACGTACAAATGCATTTTTTTAGGACACAGACATTGTAATTTGGGATGTCGTAGCCGAAAGTGGAGTATGCCGTCTTGTTGGGCACAAAGGAGTGGTGACACAAGTTGCTTTCATGAGAAATGAGAATGTTCTTTTGAGTTCTAGTAAGGACACTTTTATCAAATTTTGGGATTTGGATACTGAACACAATTTTAAAACCTTAACTGGACACAGATCTGAGGTTAGTTAAAGTTTACTTTTAACACAAAAAATAAATATTTGTATATATATATAAAACTGTGCAAAAGATGATTGTTTTGTTAAATGATGGTTTGTCTTGTTTGTAGGTTTGGGATTTTGTATTGACTAAAGATGACAAATATTTGATGTCAGGTTGCAACGAAAATGTATTGCATGTTTGGAAAATTGTAAACAGTGAAGATAATATACAAAGCTTGACAAATGGCGAGAGTTTGTTAAATGTGGAAGAAAGTGAATTTGATGACTCCTCGGTAAGAATTTTATAACACAGTTCAATTATTTTTTAAAATTCAAAGATTCGTTTATATTCTGATCAATGACATTTGCCTATAGGGTAAATTAAAATGCGTCAGAATTCAAAGTATTCAAAGAAACTCAAAAGGAAGAGTGACATCTTTAAAAACAGACTTCTCGGGACAAACTGTTATATGTCAAGGCACAGATAATACTTATGACCTTTTCTACTTTTGTCCTGATGATCAAATTTCTAAAAGGCAATCTAAAAGGTACAGCGAAGCAAACAGATCTGTTTGTAACCAATCAAAATAATAATAATGAATAAAAGTAGTATGATTACTTCTAATTTTTCTTATCTTGACAGAAAACAGAAGTCTGGATCATCAGCAAATGGAATTATTCTTCGGGATGAAATCAAGAAATTGCCAACTTTGAATGTATCGTCTAAAGGAAAGAGTGTGGATTTAGTAATGGGTCGTAATGATGAACTGCGAGTAAGTTTTCAATAAAATGAATCAACGAAAACTACTTTTTTACAATACAAATTATCTTATAATCAATGTTAATCAATTGTATTTCATTTCTAGATATGTGTTTGCCTGAACAACAACAGTATTGAACTTCACGCTTTGATTGTAACTGAAAAAAAGCCTGAAATTAAATGTTTGAGATCAATAACAGCACATGGTCATCGTACAGACGTCAGGGCTGTCGCGTTTAGCTCTGATAGTCAAGCTTTTGCCACTGTCAGCGGAGATAGTATCAAATTATGGAACAGGTATCAATCGATATTCGATATACTTTAAATGTACCAATGAATAATTAATTAACAAATTATTGATTAAATAAAAAAAACAATTGATTTATTGCAGATCAAGTTTAGCTTGTCTAAGATCAGTACAATGTGGCTATGCTTTATCAGTAACATTTGTTCCCGGAGACAGGCATTTAATTGTAGGATTGAAAAGTGGGCATATGTTGATTGTTGATATTTCATCCGGAGACATTTTAGAGGATATTGCAGCACACGAAAAGGAACTCTGGAGCTTACACCTGATGCCTGATCAGGTACAAGAAATAAGTTTCAAATTATGAGAAGAAAACTAGCCTGAAATTAACATTTTGTCTTAATTTAAAAAATTGATTCTATACAGAATGGAATTGCCAGTGGAGGAGGAGACAAAACTGTCAAATTTTGGCAATTCCAGTTGGTCGAAGACCCCGAATGCAAAGCCAAAGTTCTTTCCGTTTGCCATACAAGAACTTTGAAGCTAAACGAGGGAGTGCTCTGTGTTAAAATTTGCCCGAACAGCCGTTTCGTCGCTGTTTCCTTGTTAGATTCAACAGTAAAGATATTTTTCTTGGACACTTTTAAGGTAAACGAAAAATTGCAAACCTATTGTCAAAGAAAAATATAAATTTGTTACATCAGATCCGTTGTGAAAAAGAATGAACGAATAATTTATTTCTTTTTTGTTTATAGTTTTTCTTGTCCCTCTATGGTCACAAATTACCAGTTTTATGTATGGACATCTCTAGTGACTCTGCCCTCATTGCCACCGGGTCCGCTGATCGTAACATTAAGATCTGGGGGATGGATTTCGGAGACTGTCACAAGTCTCTGTTTGCTCATGACGATTCCATCACTGGTATTGCTTTTGTTCCAAGGACACATTACTTTTTCTCTTGCGGCAAGGATGGTAAAGTCAAAGAATGGGATGCTGACCACTATACAAAAATTGTCACTCTACAGGTTCGAATTTTTTTCATATCTATCAAGCAATAAAAATAAGTACGAAAAGTGCATAGCAAACTTTTGATTGTAGGGTCATCTTGGAGAAGCTTGGAACTGTGCGGTTTCACCAAATGGAGAATACGTTTTATCTTGCGGATCCGACAAGGTTGTTCGGATGTACACAAAGACTTCTGAAATTTTGGTTTTAGAAGACGAGGATGAACAGGAGAGAGAAGACGCTGCAAATGAAGCTATTTCTGAAGAAACGACTACAGTGAGAGGCCAAAAACAACAAGTACTCCCGACGAAGAAAACTTTGACAAGCGAGAAAGGAGTAAGGATGATAACTGCATTTTTGCATTTTTGATTGTGACATTTAGCTAATATGTTCTAACGATGTGATTTATTTTTAATAAGGCTGAGTCGATCTTGGAGTGCTTGGAGATCTCGAAACAATATATGGAACAATGCGCTGCAACAAAACCACCCCAACCCTTACCTCCGCCACCGATGATTATGAAAGCATACAACTGCGAAACAGCTCATGATTTTCTCCTCCAGACAGTCAAATCAATTCGCGCAAGGTAATAACACAATTTCATTTTCAAGTCGATGTCGAGATTCTTGTTTGTGAAATTCATTGATGACTAATTTTTAATATTATTTTTTTAAGCGACCTGGACGAAGCCTTATTACTTTTACCATACTCGACAGTCTGTGAAATCATCCGTATGCTTCCGACCCTGTTAAAACAAAAACATCATGTAGAGATGACGGCTAAGTTGGCTTTTGCCATCATTCGAATGTATCACTCTCAAATCACAACAAACACGGAAATCATGATTATCGTGAAACAAGTAGAAGAACTTGTTACAAAACAATTAACTGAATTGAGAGTATGTTTTTTTGTATCTATTGATTGTTGCATATTATTATATTATTAGAATCAATTTTGTTAACTGTTACTATTATTTTTTTCAGGATACTGTCGGATATAATTTATACGGGATGTCATACATCCAAAGAGTCATTGAAGAAGACGAAGGTATTCGACTCTTCAAAGATGCGACAGTTAATCGAAAACATAAAAAGAAAGTGAAGGCAAACAAAGAAAAGTCATTGAAAAGAGCTATCATGGCTTTGTAAATTGTGTACAAATATTTTAATTTTGTATCATATGTGTCGTACCTTTTACTTTTTTTTTTTTTTTTTTTTTTTTTCAAGTAAAAATGTTTATATTACAAGTTGAATTTCTTCATTTCCTCAGAAATACCTATTTTTCATACAGAACATTGTTTTTTTTTCAACTTAGATATATTCATGTAATTTTTCAGTTCCACCATTCCTTTCCGTCGGATCGTTCCTTATTTAATATTTTAGAACTGTCATTAGTCTCAAGTGCAATAGTCTAGAACGTTAGAATGAAAATGACGAAATTAAAAAAAGTTTTTTGGTAAGAAAGAATAATAATGCAGCTTAGAATTCTTTTTCACAAAGAATGTTTACATATCATTTTATAATAAAATATATGTCTAATGAAAAAGATGACATTTACTGTTGGAGGTTATGACTTTTAAGACTGTAAACAATAACTCCTTCTAAAAATAATGATTTGACATTGAAAAACGGTGAGTAGACTTAATAAATTTATGGTAATCCTTGACAAAGAATAACTCACGCCAATATTATTTTTTAGATGGCTAGGCGTTATTTTCGCGTAGCATTGGGAGGAGTTTTCATACTTGTCATATTCGTGAATGTTTATTTTTTGAACGTGGTAGTTCAAAGTTCGTCAGAGGATCAGACTAGATATTCGATAGGAGAAAAATTTATTAGAAATGCCGTTAACAACTCTGTATATAATAATAACAAGTTTGATGAAACAAAGTTGAGCAAGATAAAATTGATGGAAAATCAAATTCAAGCCAAACTTCAATTACTTCCAATAAAATACTACAAAAAGAATTCATTGTACATATCAATTTTAAATAAGTTGATTGCTGAATTGCAAACTGACGATCTTGATAAACGTGATTTGTGGACGCTTGCTAACGATGAGGTACATAATTTGAATATGACAATAGTCAACAATAACAGACTATAACACTAACAGATTATAATAACAATAATTATTAGACTTATTTTTAATTATGAATGAAAGAAACGTAAGATCTTAATAAGTTTAATATTTTCTTATTTCAGTGGCCCAGTGCTCAATACTTGGTGCCTGATTCGGCTACAGAATTAGGAACAATTTTACGTGCCATGAGAAAATCGAAAATTATCAAAGCAGACAATGCAGGAAAAGGAACTCAATTAAAATTGTTGTTGACTTTAGAGAATGGAGTGAAAGTTTTGTTCAAACCACAGTGGTATACAAGGGACACCATCATAGAAGGCCCTGTTTATAAAGGAAAAGATAGACACAATGCAGAAGTTGTTGCTTTTCATCTTTCCTCTTTGCTGGGATTTAGAAGAGTTCCTATTGCAGCTATAAGAACAAGTATTAATTTGTTCACTTATGATAAAATTATTTATAATCGAATTAAAAAAAATGTTCCTTGTTCATTTTGTAATAACTCTAACTGTTTGTAGTTAATCTAAATGAAGAAATACGTCCAAACGCAACACCAGAATTGTTAAAAACAATTTTCAAGAAGAAAAACAATACCTGCGTGTACGGAGTGTGTCATTATTGTTCAAAGAATGATTCCGTGTGTGGAATTGGAGACATGTTGGAGGGAGCTCTGATTTTATGGCTGCCGCAAACTTTGAAACTGGTCAAATATCGACACCCTTGGCAGCGCATGTACAACAAAAATAAGCTTGCCCTCTGGGAAACAGACAGTAGTTATTGCGAAAAAGTAAGCACCAATTAATTGAAATATTTGGCATTCATGGTCTCTTAAAATGAATAAATCTTTCAGGTGAAAAAATCTAAAATTTATTCTCCCGAAATGTCAAACAGACTTTTGGACCTGGTCGATGCAGCTATTTTTGATTTTTTGCTAGGCAATGGTGATCGTCATCACTACGAGTTGTATGAAAAGCAATTTGAAAACTCTGCAGTGCTGCTGATTGACAATGGAAAAAGTCTTGGCAACCCTTTTATAGATCATTACGACATCCTCACTCCTTTGTACCAATGTTGCGTGTAAGTAAACAAAGAATCCAAGCTCCATTTAAGTAATGACACTTTCATTTGAATGCTTAATTTGTTTTAGGATCTACAAGTCTACCTGGAATCGTTTGACGATGTTGAGTGGAGGTTCTTTGAGTCTTGCTTTAAACAAACTTGTCAAATTTGAAGCAGAATCTGCAAATGTACTGCCGTTGATCACACCAGAGCACCTACGAGCTCTAGATCGAAGACTCTTAATTGTTTACACGGTTGTAGAGATGTGTATTAAAGACAAAAAGTACAGCTCAAATGTGATACTTGATTGATTTATAATAAAAAGATAATACTTTTTCTTAATTTTACATCACAGCTTTCTTAATTGTCCAATCAATTAGCTAATAAATGAAAACTCAGTAACCAAAGAAAATTGTTCAAATAACTTTATTTCATAAACAATATGTACAAGTTTTGTAATGAGGGCTACCGATAAATAGGTTTATCTCCATCGACTAAATTATGATAATCCATCGTCGTTTTGAAATCATCCTCAAAAACGTAAAAAGATTTATTTTCAACTTTGATTTTGGTCACCATCTGATATTTCGTAGCGATTGACATTGTGTCTATCAGTGATTTTCCTGGGTGTACAAATTCCGTACACTTCGGAGTTGTGAAGGGAATTTGAGCAGCAGTTATGATCCTGTACTTTCTGCTGGGTGAGTGATAATATATTCTGAGGGCAGTTTTTGTCAACAAACTTCTCAACATATGAATCGTCGCGAACAACAATCCAATTATAATATAAGCCCACTTTTCCCAATTCTTGACAATGGTGTCAAATACATTTAAGTCTTTGGGAAACTCGCAGACAAACATGTAACCAACTCCCAAGAGCGAAAAAACAAAAATAACGTTTACGCATAATGTCATGCCTGAATAGCTCAAATATTCTATGTGCTTGTAAATTAGTCGATAATCGTCCGGGACACAGTCTTTCTTTTTCAATTTTTTCTCCACCGCGGGGAGGACTTTGAACATATCATCGTATGGGTTGTATATGTTTAAACAAGGTTTGATGGTAGAAATACGTCGAGCAGAAAGACATCCATAGCCATTTTTAAAAAGGTTACTTCTGCAACTGGCTTTTATTAATGGTATAAGTCCTGAAAGAATTTTTGAAATATTAATTTCATTCTTTGGTTTGTTATTGTCGCACTATTTATTTATTAAATCATACTTTTTGACTGTTTTCCGGCTAACAATAGTAAAAACTCAAGTATGTGATTACAAAACTTAGAAATTACCTTTCACAATTTTAATTTGCATTTTTGTATTATAATATTTTTAGTAAGTTCTTAACAGACTCATATTTTTAATTAAAAATTCTTATTTTAAGTTTCACTTGATTGATATCTCCCCCTCTCTTTCATACAAAACACACGTTTTCTACTGCTGCATACCCTAACCTATATAGTGGGTAGCAAACTTATACGAAGAAGTGGGAGTAGTATACGGCATCAGTAACAAGAAACGATCGTTTAACCAACAAATCATTTCCGTTAGAGCGGAGCAGCGAGTCTGCTTGAAGTGTTCACAAACACACGAGCAAACTGCGTATCCTACCAAATTTAGTGTCATCGTCAGTTGAATGATTTCTGTTGTTTGTCCTTTTTGCGCATCATTCGAATGGAAAAGTATATTTCATTACGAATAATTAAGAAAAGAATAAACCCCAGACTGTTATAATCCTAATGAGGGGTATTAATGAGGCTATTCAAAAAAAAGGTTAACCCTATTTCAATTGGGTCTTGATAATTTGTTAACACGAAATGTTCAGAATGTTGTTCTACACAAAAACATAGGTATGGGATGAAGCGAAACACAGAGCACAAGTACAAACTTTGTAGATCGTGTTGCCCCAATTTGCCAGGACCCCGGAATTTTGGGACCCTTATAGTTTTGTAATCAATAAACAACACTCAGGAACAATTTTCTAATAAATAAACAATGTCTATCATTTTTTATAATCGGTTGAAGGTCACGCGCTAAGACGGTCTAAGCAATTTTGCTGTTCCTGTTGCTCCAATTTGTCAAGACCCCGGAATTTTGGAGCCCTTCCGAATTTTCTCAACAATAATTTTAATCCAAAATTGAATTATAAAAATCATCAATTTTTATAATTCAAATTGTAATCAACTCATCTTGCCATCTACTTTCGGGAATGTATCAACAAATGTGATAGTAACATTACTCTTATTACCAGCAGGGATCAAGAAACCCTAAATCCGCATAGCAGAATATATAGGTAGTGTCTCGCTTGGTACTTGGCGCGAGACAGTACCGTGTCTCTTGATGACATCAAATGTTGGACAAGAAATTTATGTGACAATTTTTCAACCAATATCATGAATTGCACCAGTGACAATTATGCACCGTATCGTAACATACGTACGACACTGTACATATTAGTTTTTTTCTTAATTTTTGATATTTCATATTCACTAATTCTTAAATGAAAAATTTGAAATGATTTGTGGGAGATGATTGGATTGAGGATGAAAAAAATTACACATTCATATAAAAACCGTATAATAATTTTCAATATAATTTTAAGTTTTCAATTACACATCAGTATTCAAACAAATTCATTTATACATTTATAGAAGATATTATAAAAATATATATATCAACTAATAGATTTTATATCAATATTAATCGTATATTATCAATTTAATTATTCATCAATAATGTTAATTATTTATTAATAAATATCGATATTTATTAATTATCATCACTTATTTGTTAAAGATTAAAGAACAAGAATATTAGTAAACACCAATAATTATTTTTGCCGCGTTCGTTGTGAAAATTGAATGAGAAAAATGGCTAAGGTGGAAGGAAGTAATTCGTAAAAAAATTAATACATGTACATCTTTACAAATACTATTAAGAAAATAACAAAAACTTATTTGAGTTGTATGGAACATAATACTGTTGTGTCATGTAATATATTATAAATTACAAATTTTTTTAGTTGTATTTTCAATTAACTTTGTGAATAAAAGAAAATGTTAATAAAAGTAAATATTTGAAAAAATATACCTTTCAAACCATGACAGCACGATTGTTTTGTCCTGCCATGTCAGAAACTTTGGCTGCTCTTGCAAACTGCAGGAACAGTTGCTCGAGTGTTGCAGAAATTATCGTGTAATCTTCTATAATGCTGTGATTTTCTTTCAAAATGTTTAGTGCACTGTACATGGCTTTCCACGTCAGCCTGTCGTTCGTTACATGATACGTTATTAAACCCTGCGAAAAATTAAATTCATGTTTAAATTTAATCTCTATATTCAATGTTGAAAGATTTGTTTTCAATCGAATTAATTAATATGTGTATTATTGGGCATTCCCAGATATAAAAATACTATATATTTATATATATCAATATATAAACATATATATATATCATTTGTGATGTAATTTGTATATTGAATTCCGTTAAATATATTTTTAATTGGATCAGTGTATATATTATATAATTAATACGTACTATGTTTTCATCTGAAATTTCACACGGAAGTCTTGTTTCAATTTCACTATTCAATTCTCTCAGAGCTTCTTCTGTCCGGTTGGGTTTTAATTTGATCTGGATATCAAATCCAGCTCCGAACTTTTGTTTCAGTTGTTGACTGGGCCCGATGCAGACTAACTCTCCCTTCACCATTATTACTAATCTATTGCACAAAGCCTCACATTCTTCCATGCTGCAAATGAAATTGTTTATGTTGTCAAATTTCTTTTTATTTTTTTTTACCTTTTAATTTTCAATTCGCACCTGTGTGAGGTAAGAATGATAGATTGACCGCTTTTCTGACACGAGGCAATGACTTCCCACAAAGATCTTCTTGCAGCAGGATCGACCCCGGTAGTTGGTTCGTCTAATAAAACTAAGCTAGGATTTCCTATCATAGCAATAGCAATATTCAGTCTACGTTTGTTTCCGCCACTGTAAGTACCACTTGGCTTTGCAGCACAAGCATGTAAGTCTGTAAAAGAAAATTGTTACTACAGACACAGAGTTTCATCATTTTCATTAAATTAATAAAATACGTACTAAGTTTGTCAATCCACTTTTCAACTTCGATATCAATAATGTTACTTGGGACACCTCGAAGTAAACCAAATAGCCGTAAATGGTCCTTTGCATTTAGTGTTTCTATTATCGCAGAGTTTTGAGGACAATAACCCATTTGCGAAAGATACTACGAAACAAATAAAATACAATTAAACAAAAAATATTAACAGGAAAGGAATTTGGTGGTCAATTAAGAATGAACCTCAGTTCTATCGGTGTTTATGCTTTTCTCCTTCAAAAATAGATTTCCACTGTCTGGTGATTCCTCTCCAGTCAACATTCTGAAGGTTGTGCTTTTGCCTGCACCATTTATGCCAAGGAGACCAAAGCACTCGCGTTGTCTGATCTTGAAACTAACTTCCTTAACTGCGAGCAGTCTTTTGTAACGTTTACTAAGCTCGTAGACCAGGAATAAATTATTGTCAGCAATTGTCGATAAGAAATTTCCATCCACGGTGTCTTCTTTTTGTTGTTTCGCAAAATTTACTGGACTTTCTGCAATAATGTTAATTTTTCAAAATTAAATGTTCAATTTTTTTATTATGTCAATAGAAGAACACAAATATATGAAATTCTCACTATTTCGCATTTTATTGATTTCCACAGCAACTTCGTGTTTTTCCAGTTTCACTTGCTCGTCGCTGTTTTCAATGGAGCTTTTTGCGTTGAACTTTTTCATCTTGGATATCATTTTTTGAAAGACTTTCATTTCTAAGGCAAATAAGATGGCAAAATAGAGAACTGAAGTGCACATCAAAGCAACCACGCACTCCTCCAGCGAGGGATCGTCAGTGAAATTTTTGAAATACGGCAGACGCTTTTTGCAAACTCCATCGGAGCATTCCAGATCTGAAAAAGTGAACATTCAAAATTCAGTTGATAACAAAATACAGAATTGAACTTAAAAATTGTAGCTGTAGTTTTTGGCAAGAAACATTTTCAATTTACCGCAGCACTCGTCGCCTTGTGTGCAAGCAACGTATATCAAATTTTTCGGCATGTTTCTGCATCGTGCATTTTGAGCGGCGATAAATGCAAAAGCTGCGTTGCCATTAAAGTAGCTCATATGTGGCAATAAATAAAATACCGCCTTTTGAAAACCACGCAGACCTTTGACTACGCTCTGATTGTTTATCACACTTATCAAACTTTTCAATATCAATTCCGCGATTGCTAAAATCAAACAAAAATATTACAACTCTTTCAATTTTCAAAACACTTTGCATTGCAAAATAATGTTATTTGAAACTTACTCAGACATATAGGCACCTGAACCATTATACTGATTAACGTGTTTGTCTGTTTCTTGCAGAAGCTTACTATGTACATCATAGGCAACGCATTCAAAGCGAATAAAATGAGAAGTAATAATATTATCACTGAAAATTAGAAAAATTGTATTCAAAGTTAGTACAAAATGTTTAATTGAATCTATTGAGATTGATGGCACTTACTCAATTCGTGACAAAGGTACAAATTCAAATTATTTATTGAATTCATGATGGAGATAGCGATGATGGTCAGCAGTGAGGCGACCAAATAAATGGCAAGATCGAAGATGAACATTGTGAGCCAATAAATGGGACAGGATATTCCAGTCATTCGTTGTAGATGTTTGATCCCTGTCATGTTCTCTCGTCGGGGATGAATCAAAAAGAGTGCGATCATTGGAAAAATGAAACCGACAAATATGAATACACGACCGTAGGCCAAGACTTTCTCATCGTCCAAAGACATGCTCAAGTGTACGGTAGGGAGTGTCTTCGTTGAGATTGAAATCTCATACTCATCGCCTGCCAAGCTTTTCAGAATTGCGTTGTACATTAGGTTCAAGCTTATTGGTAAACTGTAGATCGCTGTGTTGGAGAATAGAGCAGTCGCTGAGAGAACTGCGTTGCTCTCATTAAAATCAGCAGCAACTATCACATTGTTCATGTAGGTTGTATTGTCTCGTTTCGCGAAGTTCAAAAGAGCTGAAAGAAATCCGTACTTGATTAATCCGTTGTACCTTTCATATTTTTAATTTTATATCTTGGTACTTTACCAGAAACCAAAGTTTCATTTGAAGCAACAGCGTGCGTTTTTCCCCTTTGCTTTTCAACTATTCCTGTATACTTTTGACCATAAACATCGGGTTTTGCAGAGAAATAGGCTTGTGGACTATTGTACATAGACAAATCCATGGAAACATTGTCCTCGGTTAAGGTTGGAAAGCTGAAGTTCATCATGAATACCACACCGATGAGAGGAAGAATCATCTAATAACAGAAAGGTGGTAACAATATTATAAATAAATAAATTGACGTGACTTTTCATGAACAAAAAACAAAAAAATATTAAAATGAAAAGTAACTTACAATACCAGCAAGTACACCGATGTTTTTCTTAGTATAAGTACACTTTTTAGCAAGCAGTGCTTTTATTCTTTGGTTTCGAAGTTTACTCCCTGTGACTTTTCGAGGAGCTTCAAGTAGATTTAGATGGTGATCGACTGCATCCTCTGGATCTTTTGTTACCCTTGGAAAAAAATTGGACGTATAATTAGCATGATAACAAGTGTGAATTAATTTTAGTGAGTTTTAAAAATGCGTACTTTAAAAACACTTGTTCTAGCGTGATGAGAGAAACGCTCATTCCAGTTATTCCTAAAGAACTTTTCTTGGATTCTATATTGTCCAAGGCGTCTGGTAGTTGATTTGTATAAGGAACACTTAGTATCAACCTGGCGCCATCGTAGTTGATTATTTCTGCACCTGGTCCCAGAAGTTTGCGAACGTTTTCTGAATCACAGTTCGGATTGGTTGACAATGTGACTTCCATATTACCCTGGCCTGAAATAATATTCTTCAGTAAATTACTAAATAAAAATGATTGCCATATATGTTGAATAATTTCAAGTTTTTCTTTTCATCACCGTATATTCTTTTCAAAAACATTGAAGTTCCATAACATCTCAATAAGCCTGAATGAATGATAGCAATTCTGTCGCCAAGAATATCTGCTTCTTCCATATTGTGTGTGCTTATTAAAATTGTTTTTTCCTCTCTCATGCTCTGAAAATAAAAATTCAACATTAATTTCAAGATCTTCAATTTGTAAAAAATATATACAAGTTGTAAAATCATTACCAAGATGATGTCCCACGTATCTCTCCGACTCTCTGGATCCATGCCAGATGTTGGCTCGTCCAAAATCAATGTCTGTAGCAAAAAGTGGTCAGTTTGAGTTATTTTGATTTCATTGACTTCAAATAATTTTTGCATACTTACAGAAGCATTTCCTATCAAGGCCATTCCCAGACACACGCGCCTTTTTTGACCACCAGAAAGCTCTGCTGGCAAAGTGTTTCGTTTCGCTGATAAATTCAATTTGGCAAGCAAATGATCTATGTCACGTTTGATATCTTCCTTATTTTTGCTCTTTCTTTTCAACTGGAAATTATTATTATGATTTAGTTCTTTAACTTAACAACAACATTGATTCAAAATTATATTTCATTTGTCAATAACAATAATTAATTACCAATCCAAAGAACAGTAACTGTTCAAAAACACTTAGATCTGGGAAAAGAATGTCGTCCTGCGGGCAAAGTCCTAAGTCATTCATAATCAAATCAAGATCCTTACTGATATTCTTTCCATTCACGAGGATTGTTCCGTCAGTTGGGCTTATCATTCCTAAAATAATGTTTTTCATTTGATTAAAACATTAAATAAAATTACAATCAATTTACACCGATTCAAATGTTCTATATTGCAAAAATCATACCAGTGAGAATTGACATCATTGTAGTTTTTCCTGCGCCATTGTGACCAAGCAGGGCTGTGATCTGACTTTTATGAAAGTCTATCGAAATTCCTTTCAACGCGTCCACGGTACACTAAAAATTTTAAAGCGTAAAAATATGTTCAAAAATAAATTTAATTCCGCAAATAAACAAATTTTCTCTACGTACAGATTTATTGAGCAAACTTGTGCAATAAGTCTTTTTTAAATCGCGAATTTGGATTCCAGGAATGCTGGAATCAGAAACTGGTTCAAATGGCTCGCTGGTGTTAGTGTATCTAAGAGGAGCTACACTTGAGGCCGTGTTAATTTTGTTTCTTCGGAAAGACTGGAAACAAAATAAAAGACACCGCTTAATCATCCCACAGTCAACCTTATGAAACTAAGTTTTCGGTAAATAATAAATTGTTACCTCAAGAAAGTACAACATGTGCTTTCTTACGCCATATTTTCCTGGCTTTACTGCGTATATATAAAGCGTCAAAAAGAAATGTAATACTGTCCCTATAATTGAGAATATCATTATCATGCCTACGCTTCCTGCTACATTGTAAGTCTGGTCGGCGACGAGAAACAAATTACTCCACTGAATTCCTGTCACTGAATCAAGTGCAAATATAAAACAATTAATTTCTCATAAATAAATCTAAATAAAATTATAAAAAAAAAATTGTCAACTTCAATTACATTTCCCCTCATAAAGATTCACTTCTTCAAAAGCCCGGAACAGCAAAATATTAGGAAAAAGAATGCCAATTATCGGTGTGTGTTTGCTAAAGCTCGTCCAAGCGGTGTATTTAAGTATTAATGAAGAGCATATGTATGCGATCATTATTCCTGACGACATAAATATGGCTGAAAAATAAATTCTATCATTATGATTTAATTCATTAACATTTGTATGTGAATGTAAAACTTAATTAATGTTAATAGACTACTCACGTTTGGAAAAATAGGAAGTTACGTGCATGCCGAACATGAGCAGATGTGACATGTGAAGGAAAAGAAAGAGCCAGAATATAAAACCGTTGCTGTAGTACAAGAATGGGTAAACTTTTTCAGAAAACGTGATTTTAAAAAGTATGACCACCGGCGATATGTAAAATATGCTGAACAAAAGTCCACTTATCAGCCAGCTCAGCAGATTCCAACTTGTTTTAACTCCGTTCATTGACATCAGCACCTGAAGGAGAAATTAATAAAAAATCAGCATACAATTATTATACCGACAATTCAATCAAATCCTTATTTGATAACACATCTTTCATTTAAGGAAGAATAAAATCAAATAATTGCATTATTTGATTGAACGCTGATTGTTGATGACTCACATTCACGCCGATAAATTTCTCACTAGCAGCGAAATTTGATTCGGTAAAGAGTGGAATCAAAAACGCAATCGATGCTATTAAGCTGACAAAGGCTCTTATCAGAATATCGCCTGGGTCGATCAAAATGTATGGTGGAGAGGGCATCTGCTGCGTGAATACCTGCAAAATTGCATACACATGCTTAACAATTGCTTTTATACACATCTTTGAAGAAAATAAAAAAAATTCTTACTTTCGTAGTAACATTCGATTGAACATTAACATGTCTGTTTATGAATTCCATATTGAGACAGTGTTGCAGTTGGATGAAAGGGGTGTCAGATTCAAACATCAAAAAGTTTATCATCTCGGCCATGCCTGGTGTAATGAACAGGGCATGCGGCATCTGTTTTTGTGTCCGAAGAACATAGTCGTACACCTTTGAATCCGAGTCGCTTTTAAACAGGATCATAACGACTTTATTCGCATTTTCAGAATTTTGTTCCAAGGTGTATTTATTCATCGCATCTTCCTCAGTTTTAAATCCAATGATACCTGAAATCACAATTCAAATTTTCATAATTAAAATTTTGATTTTCAAAACCAAATAACAAATCTGTTTTGCACGGCTAATTTACCAGTATCGGGAAGGCCTAAGCATGTCCTAACAGAAGCCATGATTTTCTGTGTAAAAATATCATGAGGTATATAGTAGAGTTGAATTTGTCTTTCGATCAACAGTTTTTCGTCCATGCTCTGTTTTTCAGGGATGGTGTCATCGTCGACAGGTTGTGGCTGTGAGGCAGCGGAATCCCTTATGGCCTGAGCAAACAGGAAGAGCCCAATGGGTATCAAGATCTGAACGAAGATCGCAGTCTTCCAGTGCCTCTTACGGATCAAAAAGTTTTTGTACATGAGCAGGGAAAAAATCCGCCACCTTTTCTTCATCTTCGACATTTTGCTTCAAGTTTTCAATACCGCTCATAAGTAACCTGAAAAATGTTATATGTAGATCCAGTACATGTCTCCTTGAATATCAGGCTGTATATTAAAAGTTCGATAATATGATGAATCATTTAAAGCTCAAGAGAATGCAGGTCAACAAATACGTGTAAAGTAATTAAGCAAGGCTAATGTTTCTTTGGAAACTTGATACCTATATGGTTCTGAGCTTATAAATAATATAAGAGAAATGGATTAAAATACTATATCTTACTATGTCGCAAAACACGTTGCCACAAAAAGTTCATTCAAATTACTAATGGTTGATTTGCCGATCTAATGATCCAATTTATCTATCAAATGATAATTCTGATTTCGTCATATAAATAACAAACACAAATGAAAGAAAAACAATTTTTTATTTTTTTTTATTTTACTTGGACAGCAAATTATATATGTTCAGGATTCGGTATTCAGGAAGTTACAAAATAAACTCATCCCACTTAATTGTCACCTTGACTGTAATAAATAATAATAATGTGTACTCACTAATATTTCCCATCTTCCGGCCAGGTCGAACATTTTTTATGCTGTACAAAAACTTTGTACACGGCGTGCGAATTAATTGCCATTGTTATACGTGACATCCCTTCACTGGTCACTAATCACAAATAAACAATTGATGGTGGGACAAAACTGTCTGACGCGCGAGATTCTTTGTTGTTTTGGTCTAGGTCATTGATTCCATCACACTTTCCAAACAATAAGGTAAAAATTCTCGACGTGAATGTAAAATTTGTTCTGCCAACTGTCAGTCGAGTTTGCGCCTCTCGGACTCTGTCGGACGCTACGTGCCGATCCTTTTGCTGTGTTACTTTTCCACTATATTCGCTGTGATGACTGTATGTGCGCACGCGCAATGATAACTTTTACTGTTTTGTAACACTTACATTATTTCATTCATTGTAAAAGAATGTGTTGTTTATTTAAGTGATAGTGTGTATGACAACCCTTTGAAATCAAAAAATCGATTTCAATTTGTTAGTTGAATTGAAAAATAATAGTCAAAGGTATTCATTTTACGACCAATACGTTTAATAAATTAAATAACCTCAAAATTGAGATAATCAACAAACAAATGATAATTTTGAAGAAGAAGAAGAACAAGAATACAACTGAATAAAGATGAAACTTTATTGAGATTTAATTGAATTTAAAAGTTGTTAAATTAACAAAATGCTCTATTTGCAGATGATGAGGTCTTCGTTACCGCGTTTACCGCTGGCTTGCCAGTGTGCGAAGTACAGTACAAAAAAGTTGCCTGCAAAATTGGTAGCGTTTATGGAAAACTATGGAAATATGGTGGTAGCTTGGCACCCGGAACCAAAATTTCCATACGAGTGCACTAAGCCTCTGCCAGTTGAAAAAGAAAGACCATCGGAATCATTTCTGAAAGTTGGCGAGAAAGAGACTGCCGAGATGTTCAAAAAGTTGAAGCCCGAGGTTGTGGTTGAGAAATTATCCGAGTTGACGTACACGACAAAGCACATATGGTATCCAAGAGCTAGAGATAAGAGAGCCAAGAAGACCGAGCCAGATAGACCGTACTTATGAATTAGCAACTTTTGTAAATATCAAAAAATATACAATTACGTTTAACAAATATTTACACATTGACTGTTTTTA
This sequence comes from Trissolcus japonicus, assembly GCA_030522925.1. NCBI lineage: Eukaryota > Metazoa > Arthropoda > Insecta > Hymenoptera > Scelionidae > Trissolcus > Trissolcus japonicus. The sequence goes on from JAPYZS010000400.1 coordinate 69,584, forward strand.
TTTTTCATTTAACAAATATACTCTTCCGTATAGTCATGCTGCTTTTCTTTCGGAGTACAAAATTAATTCATTCCTATAATATCAATTTCATTTAATCATTTTGTCCATTAAATCTATTCATGATTTCATCCAACTTCAAATATTTTCTGGAAACAATTGTCGTTCGCCTTCGAAGCATAAGATCTGCATGGCCCTGAATAAGAGGGATTTGCCCAACATCCTCTTTTTGCTGGAAGGCCATACATTGGCCGGTCCATAATATTCTCCGCGTTTACAATTCGCTAGACGGGACAAGCCAAGAGCTTCAATCATCAGAGCCTCTCTTGTGTAAGCCTCCACAGGGATGATATTTTGAAAGACGTGCAGAGTTACGACTCCTTTTCCTTCATTCCAAATATCAACGATCTTTTTGCACTTGCTGCTCATCTCAGGCACACTTTTCCTCGATGTCCAAATGTGAAAAGCGTCATAAAGGTGTGCGTAAGGTCGCGAGCGTTTGCCTTTCCCAATATAAAAAATCGCTGACAAAAAGATTTCCCACTTTTCGCTCTCTGTCAGCTGGTTGGCCCGACGAGGAAGATCCTTTGTTACCCTCGGGTCCAAGAGGAGATAATTAAACGCATTTTTAGACGTCCCCTCTCGCCAGCGTCTTGTTGGTTCGGGCCTGATAAACTCACACTGCATCTCCTCTTCCAAGCATTCATATTCCAAGTGTCTCTTGGTTATATCCAAGATCAGTAACTCTGTTCTATAACCGTCGTCGATTTGGTCTCTGATTTCTAATCTAGAAAATGCGTTTACAATTTTGTCTTTCTTTCTGGAGGCAGAGTTGGAGTTTTTGTTCGAAAAGTTTCGTTTCTCTCCTGACAATTTTTTTAAGCGCTTTAAATAAACTCCGTAGGTTTCCGTGGTTATAGGACCCGGATTCTGACCGTGTTCTATCAAGCGCTGTCGTAGGAGCATCGGAGGCGGGTCCAATTTGTCCTTAACGTTTGGCAGTGGGTACCACATATCTGAAATGAACAAAAAACGATTTGATTAAATCAAACATCTCAATGGCTCCATCTCAGATATAATTGCTTTTATCTAAAAAAAAATTTTTTTATTTACTCTGTTATCTGTTTACCTGGTTTGCAAGAATAGAATGACGTGTTGTCACTAATTTCCCTGAAAAATATAAACGTGAGTTCTAACAAATGACAATTTTTTTTTAGATCAAAACTATTTTGTAACGCAATTACCCTGGCGCTGGAGTACACAGCCGTCGTTCTATTAGAGTGACTCTTTCTTCGTTATCAGAATACTTATATTCTTCATCTATGATGATCCTTCTGTCGTGTATAATTTTATTATACAATTTTAAATTTTGATCTATCAGATCTGCGTATCTACCTTCTATCTTACATTTTTCTGAATTTTCTTTGTCAGTTCCTTTAAAATCAATCTCTGAGTTGTTTGATCCAACGACCTCGTTTTCCCTCAGTCGATTTAATAAATTGTCTAAACCCGAAGTGCTGTTCGATTCTTCATCAGCCTTAAGAAACGGTGCGTTATTCACATTATTAATATAGTAAATTGAACTATGACTCAATTCGTTATCAGTGTTATGCTGGCTGGTCTTATCAGTTACTTTTTTTAATCCGGTTTCCATTGTTACTATCTCGCTGGATTGACAATCAGTCCGAGACAAATTGTTAACAATACTTTTCCAACTATTGTTAGAATTGAAATTTGACGACTGACTGAAAAGTGACTGATGGAACATGAGTTCAATTTTTTCTTCCAAAGATTTTTCGTTTCCGTCATCCTTTATACAGACACATTCTCTAACATCTGGGGTGTACTCGGCTATCACAAGTCCATCATCCAAAATTACTTTTTCTGAAATTTACAAAAATGAAAATGTATATAATTAATAAAATGTGTCATCATTTTTTGATGATGGCGGTGTTTTATTGTTATAAGATTTTCTAATTTTAATGATTTTCAAAGGATCGGTTTGGTGGTTTATTTTAAATATATTAATAATATAAACTTAATAATATTCCATGATGAAAAGTCTTTACCAAGACTCATCTCGTAATTTGACTCCTCTTCTTTGGTCTGTGAGTCCTTACAATAATCATACAATATGTCCACGATGTCGTGGTACTTATTTTCCATCGCATAATGAAAGCAGCTTCGTCCGTTATTATCCAAAATAAACGGATCACCCCCATTGTTCAACAACAATTTGAGCACTTCAATATTTTGCTTCGCAACGGCTAGGTGTAAGGGCGTTATTCCTTCGTCGGTTCTAAGACAAATAAGATTATATGTTAATAATATTTTTTTCTTTGTTCTATTTTTCATCTACATTATTACAGTAATAAATTATATTATTATTTCTCGAAATTATTTGAAATTATCTTACTGCACATTAGGATTTCCACCATGTTGCAACATCAGTTTGATTGCTTCCACCGAAAATGTTTCAGACCTGTCCTTAACAGCTGCATGAATAGGAGTCGTTCTGATGCTCGGAATATAAACATTTGCATCGGCGTGTTTTATCTCCAACAAAATCAATAATTGCCTATAAAATTAATATATGTATTCATAGAATGTCTTCGTTTTGTGTGCATTCGTAATTTTTTTGGTTAATTTTTCTTACTTCAGATTTTTGTCTTCGATACTATCGTATAGAGAAGACGCTAAATAAAAGTTACTCTTTTCTTTCGGTGAGAAAAATACCCCGTTCATTTCTGTTTTCTATTACGTTGAAATGCTTTACATTGTATGATAATATCGTTTTTAATAAATTATACAATTTCGTTTGTTGTGATTTAAAATCCGTTTGTAAACAAACCGGCGTGGTTGTAGATGGCAGCATTGTCGTATATATATATAATCGCATTGCTCAGACTAAGGTAAATGTACCCCTTAGCGCAACTGTACCCTATATCGTGATGTTTTGGAATAAAATTTAACGTATTAGAAAAAAAATATAAATATTTTAATAATAATATGTCCTGTTTAAATGGAAGATTATTCAGTCAAATTTGGTTTTTCGTTTTAATTTTATGATATATACACGGTCACAGTAATAGGTACTACAGTCACGATAGAGGGTACATTAACCTTATAGAGAGAAAAAAAAATTAAATTGCGTATCATAAGGACATGTCCTTACTGCAAGTTATACCCGGGTAAAATAATATTTAACAATTAAAAATCATTTGTGAAAAAAATTATTTTTATTTTTGTACCCATGTATACAGCGCCTTATGTTTTTAATATAACATCTAATGTTATAATTAAAAAATATATATATAAGAATTAATTAAAATGAATCCTTCATTTTCCGCAAAGCAGCCATGACTTCGATAGGATCCGTTTTTCCAACACGATCCATCACTTCTGGTACAGTAACTCGCATAAAAACATTTGTCAGTTTCTCTTCAGCTATAGTACCTGGCACACTTTTATAACTTTTTCCCGCTTTTATTACCTCTGATATTTTATCCAATTTGTCAGATATGTTTTTGTTGTTTGGTTCGATGGTCAAACCGAATTGCAAATTTTTCTGGGTGTACTCATGACCACAGTAGACGTTCTAAAAACAGAAAAAAAATGTAAATTCATTGCACATTCTATAAACTTTGACTTGCTATTTGTAAAATAAATAAAATATAAATATAATTTACTGTCTCATCTGGGAGTTTAGCCAGAATTTCATTCAAGTTTCGATTCATCTGATCAGCAGTTCCTTCAAAAAATCTTCCACAACCAGCCAGGAATAACGTGTCACCTAAAGATGTTCAACATTAACAACATTTAATTAAATACAATCGATTATGTTGTAGCTATATTTTTTAATTTTTATAATCAAAAACCTGTGAAAACTGCTTTTTCATTTTGCGCATCGATGTAGTAACAAATGTGTCCCTTGGTATGACAAGGTGTTGAGAAGCAACGGATTTCCAAGTTACCAAGCTTGATAACGTCGTCATGCTTGACTTTATTGGTTATTGCTAGAACTCTGTCGTCGCCTCCATAAATCTGGATGTCGGGGAACATGTTTTTCACTTCGTCGTTGCCACCGGCATGATCCCAATGATGGTGAGTGGTTAGAACAGTTGTCAATTCAGTGTTGGTCTGTTTGAGAATATCAGGAATGACTGCAGGTTTCACCGGGTCGACAATTGCTGCCTTGTTTGTTGACTTATCTATAATCTATCAGACGCACTTTTTAGTCCCATAAAAAGTCGAAAGAATTTCAAACATAACTAATAATAAAATTTTACCAAGTACATATAATTATCATCTAGGGCATTTAAAGTAACGACGTTCATGGTTGATGTTGAATTATTTTGCGTTCCAACCCAACGTAATCCTAGATAACCATAACGTGCTGCGGTGTGTGCTGAAATGACAATTGAAAAGTGCGCATTTGCGCAACATGTGTGCGTTTAAATATACAGCTTCCGGTAATAACGAGGTAAATGCTTTTTATATTGTTGAATTATAAAATATTAAATATTTTATATTTTGATATTGATATTTTCATTTCATAAACTTGGATATTTTGTTTAACAACATTAACAACAACTTTAACAACATTATTCCAAAAAATCACACAAATTTTATTATTCATTTGTTTGTTGATGAGTCATGTTTTGATAATCAAATTTCAATGGCATTGTTTACATTCTACTTGTCAACTACGACTTTTCTTCATGTACCAACAATAACAAAAAAAATGTCAACAATAACAATTAAATCATTTTGACAAACTTTATAGAGTGCGAGCGTATACTATACCATAAGTGAAAGCTTTTGAAGCTAGATAAATGACTGAACTCGTCACATGAAACATTTCAAGACTTCACCTACTTGCAATTAGATTCCTCCTTTTACTGTCAAAACAACTGTAGTTAATAAGAAATAGTATATTTGATACGATAAACCTACTATGTATTGTATATTTTGTGTTGTGTGTTTTCTCTCTCTCTCTTTATAATGCTTGCTACAGAACCAGCAGGTGTCTCTCTCTCTCGCGGAGAGAGGAACGCCATCTGTTAGCGAGACAAGAAGTTGTGTTGGACGAGGATGTGTTGAGTAACCTCTAAAAAGCTACGATCGAAAGCCTGCTGGTTGTGTCCTCTGTATACGTGTCTTGTTGAGAGCCTCCGAACCGTGGTGTTGAGAGTGTTTGGCCGAATTGACATTGATCAACACTTGGCAGCGTTCATGTTCGTCATCTTGTATGTCCGTTGGTTCCATTTCGATAACATCTCGTAAATCTATGGAATGCAGTTTTCACCAGGACTACGCTAAGACTCCCCATTTTTCACGCTAAAAAGGACGACTTTCCGCCGGCATAACAGTCACGATGCGACGTGCCACTAACTTTCTCATCTTTCTCTCAATTTTCCATCTGCTGTCGTATACTCAAGCGGATGAGCACAGTCACATCGTGAGTTTTCATTATTTTCAATCAGCATCATAACTTTTTTGTTATCTTCCAGTTTTAAATGTCGACTTTCTCGCTCGATGGCACATAATTGAAATTTTTTATTTCAATTATATATGTGTCATGTTTATATAATTCTACATTTCTTTTTATTTATCATACTGCTTAATTAGACTTAAGAATTGATGTAATATAAACAAAATAATAAATACTAATAATAATTAGATTGTTGACGACAACAGTAATTGTATTTTGATATTTGATTTTTTTTTCAATCATAATATTTGTCTATTCATTGATCTAACTCTTTTTATTTGTTCTAGTACAAAGTCAACGATGAAGTCATTTTATGGATGAGCACCGTAGGACCATACCACAACAGACAAGAAACATATTCATATTATTCATTACCATTTTGTCGGGGTGAAAAAGATGTCATTAATCATTATCATGAAACTCTTTCCGAAGCTCTTCAGGGTATCGAATTGATTCATAGTGGATTAGAGATCAACTTTAGAGGTTCAACTTTAACTTTTATATATATCTAGGAAATCATCTTTTGCCTGTCTAAGAGATGTTTTGTTTAACAAATGTTGTTATTTACAGCGGATGTTCCAAAGAGTGAATATTGTAAAGTTAATATGACAGAAGCGGATCAAAAGGCATTTGTTTATGCTGTAAAGAATCAGTATTGGTATCAGATGTACATGGACGACTTGCCAATATGGGGTAGATAATTTTACATCTATCAATTTTACATTTATCGAAATAGAATTTTGATAAATGTTGTACATAAAAATTAAAAAAAACAACTAGCTGATTGATAATTTCAATTTTTTTGCAGGAGTTGTCGGTTTACCCAAAGAGACTGATGGGGTTGTTTCATATTATATATGGACTCACAAGAAAATAGATATAGGTTTTAATGGCAACAGAATAGTTGATGTCAATTTAACGAATGAAAATGAAAGAAAATTGAAATTAGGCGAGAAAATACCCTTCACTTATGAAGTCAACTGGAAGAAAAGTGATGTCAAATTCGAAGACCGATTTGACAAGTACCTTGATCCAAACTTTTTCCAACACAGAGTATGTAAAACATTTCATTCTGATTTAACCTTTCATTGGTATCGCTACGATCAGGCTCTCATATATTTTACATTTTGTTTATTTTTACTCAGAAAATTATCAAAATTAATTTTATATTCGTAAATTGTCTGTACATTTTAAATAAATCATTTGAATAATAGCACCAAAGGCACTGAAATGTGGTGCTGTTAGATATGTTAAAATATGTTAGATCTTTTTCTAATTGTAAAAATTTAATTATAAATTTTTTATTTAATTGTAATTATAGTGAGGGATTACCTCACACGATACCAAATTCGCAACACTTTGGAGCGATACCAAGGAAGTGTTAATTTAAAGAACATAATTTTGAATTTTAATCAATGAGCAAGAGCATTATTAAAAACTTGTTTTATTTTTAGATACACTGGTTCAGCATTTTCAACAGTTTTATGATGGTTATTTTCTTAGTCGGTCTTGTATCGATGATTCTTATGCGGACATTGCGAAAAGATTATGCAAGGTACAGCCGGGATGAGGAAATGGATGACATGGAAAGGGATTTGGGTGATGAATACGGCTGGAAGCAAGTTCATGGCGATGTGTTCAGGCCCGCAAGCTATCCATTGTTGTTCTCAGCCCTTATTGGCGCTGGCCATCAGGTAATAGAACAAAAAGAAAGCAGGTTCAGCGTCTGTTTTATTTTCAATGCAACTAATAGGCACAGACAATCTGTGTATTTTTAAGATAAAAACTTGTATCAAACTTTTATCTTCTGTTTACTTTAATTTTGTGCCAGATAAAGCGCTATGATTCAAACAGAAAATGTATCCAAAAGTCAAAATCATCGTAACTTCAATTTGATCTATACGAAACTAAAAGAAAGCAAAATATTTCGAACTAAAAGTTTTAGTCGACTGTATTTCTTTTTTATCTTACAGGTTACGGTTGTCGTACTTAGTGTAATTATTTTTGCCATCCTTGGAGAATTGTACACTGAGCGAGGATCGATGCTTTCCACTGCGATATTTGTTTATGCAGTTACATCACCGGTAAACGGATATGCCGGTGGTGGTCTTTATGCTAGGATGGGGGGCAGAGTTTGGATAAAACAAATGTTGGTCAGCGCTTTCATGCTCCCTGCAATGGTTTGCGGCAGTGCATTTTTCATCAACTTTATCGCAATGTATTACCATGCAAGTCGTGCAATCCCATTTTCATCTATGGTAATATCACTAATATGTATAAATGACAAAATATGTCTGTCTGTTTGTTATTCAATCATGCTGACAACGTGTAGAAACAATTTATATCATAGCAGGCGTATTCTTCGAAACCTCCTGAGTGTTTTAGGCCACATAAAACCTAATTTACTACAAAAGAAAAATGAAAACAAACATTCTTTGATTTTCAATTTTCGTTCTTATTTATACATTTAATTTAATATTCAGAGGGCTCAAAGCATTCAGGAGACTCTAAGAAATATGCTATTTAGAGTTTTCGGATAACGAACAGACAAATATAGTTCAAGATTTGTTATATGTTTGTCCAACAAACATTTTTTCACTGTTTCTAACAATACAAAAATGTCTGTAGGTCGCCGTCACTTGCATTTGTATATTCGTCATTCTGCCATTGACGTTAGTAGGAACGGTTCTTGGACGGAACCTTGCTGGCACACCTGATGCTCCCTGCAGAGTTAATGCAGTTCCTCGACCTATCCCTGAAAAAAAATGGTTCATGGAACCGCTCGTCATCATAATGCTGGGTGGCATTTTACCCTTTGGATCTATTTTTATCGAGATGTAAGCTATTGATACAAATAATTGTATTTAGGCAAATAAGTTCAAAAATGTAACAATCTTTTAATTTTTATTTTTAGGTACTTTATTTTCACCTCATTTTGGGCATACAAGATTTACTACGTTTACGGATTTATGTTGCTAGTTTTTGTTATTTTAATTATAGTAACAGTTTGTGTGACAATTGTTTGTACCTACTTTTTGCTGAACGCCGAAGATTACAGATGGTAAGTACGCAAACCATAGTTGCGTTTATGAAAAAAGAATTTTTTTCTTCTCTCCTTTTGGTACCTTGTTGTATAATATACTATTATACAAAAATATAGAGAGAGGCCACATCAGGATAATAAATTATATTATTTGAAATTAGTTTTATAATTATTTTATTAATTAATGTATTTTTTAGGCAATGGACTAGTTTTTTGGCAGCTGCTTCTACTGCCGGTTACGTATACGTCTACTCGTTTTATTACTTCTTCTTCAAAACTAAGTAAGTCAAAATTGTTTACATTCAAATTTAGTTGGGATTTAAAACTTTCTAATACATTTTTTTTTATTTTAGAATGTACGGTTTATTCCAAACAGCCTTCTATTTTGGCTACATGGCACTCTTCAGTTTGGCATTAGGTATAATGTGCGGCACGGTGGGATATATCGGTACTAATGCGTTTGTACGCAAGATATATTCGACAGTTAAAATTGATTAAAATAGCATATTCTGACTGTGAGGACACACTTTTTAACGTAAATGTTTCGTCATTGTGTGCTAATTCTAACTTTGGCATTGCAACTGCGCAAGTGCACAAAAGTGCGATTCGTGCATAAAAAAAGCGTCATGAGTGTCAATGTCTTCCATGGTATCTTTAGTACAGTTCAGTCTTGTTGAACAACGAGCATGAACAAACGGAACTAGTCAGAAACAGTTCTTTTCAATGTACGTCAAGTATCATTGACACTACGAAATTTGGCGCATGCTATCGCAATCATAGTTCCAGTTGTACAGATTTTTTTACCACATTCATTATTTACAAAATTGTTTGTCTACCAAAGAAAAAATTTGAGCAACAATACAGCTAATGCTAATGTGGGTACGAAAAAAGAGACGAATAAATAAAATAAAAATGTAAAAAATTGAAATAAAAGAGACGCTGTATTTTTATCTCGATTTTTTTCTAGTCCAGACAAACACGTAGTAGTACTGCTGAAAGTTGATACTGACTTGTTTTGACAATGTTAACGTGAACTTTGTGCAAAATCCTTCGGCATTAGTTACACGAAACACCTACAATTTTTGTTAACATTTTCATTGAGGATCTTCCGGATGATAGAGAAATGACGTCCCTATCGTATGAGTCGCTGATTCAATTTGAATATTGTAACGAAGTGTATATTACTGAAACAAGAGATTTCATTGTCGCGTGTATGATCATGCCAGAGTTGATATTTGTGACTACTGTATAAACAAAATATGAAAAGCGCATTAACAAATTATTACTTTTAATTATAATTTGTTCTATGAAAATGAAAACACAGTTTATAACTGCGCGAATCAGTTCTAAGATAACAGTACAAGAAAAATTGTATGAACATTTTCATATTGTCATTCAATAATGATTTACTTTCCGCAGGATCAATTTATTGGATCTATAATGATTCTTTTTAATTTTTAACAGTTTTTATTCGTTCAAAGATATGTATATTTTTATGGGTGTACCTTGAATCATTTGAATGTACCCAATTATATAAAAATTAAATTGAAAAAAAAAATGTGAGAATTCAAAATTTTTACATTAGTCATAAATAGATATACTTTTGTAAATATATGTAGTGTATGTATGCATTAAAATGATAATTTATAATAAAACAAATTTTATTACCATTGTTGTCTGCTGATTTACAAGTTTCTAATTTCATTTTTTAATTTGTTTCTCATGAGTTATCAACAATTTATTTTACAACTCGTTATATATACATCATACATAATATAATTTATGTTGTACAAAAATCGCCGTTTAAACGAATGCATAATTATTATTTGACAATTCCGCTCATCCAAAAGTAAATAAGATAAATATTGTATATCTAAAGTGTCTATTAACAATCTTTTGCATCAAGATTATTATTTATTCTATATTGTTTAAAACTAATTTTTCACGAGTTCGTGTTAATAATATACATACAAGAGATACTTTGAGTATCTGGTAAAAAAATAATTTTCTACAATAAATTTTATATCAAATTATCAGTTGATTTAAAATATCGTTTTTAACAGAGTTAACTGATTGTTCATTGTATTATCAAATGTAATATTGGATGTGCATTTTTTACAAATTGGTATAATACTTCCATTATTTAAAATATTTAATTTAATTATAGGTATAAAAATATAATTTATAAATTTATATATTAGAGTACGCAACAAGAGTCTATAACTAACAATTTCGCCAAAAATGTTAATTGTCGATTTCATATTAAAAAAAAAACAAACAAATAAACAAAAAATACTGGGCTATCATTGTGCGTTATACAAAAATGCTAATTTGAGAAGAGTAAATGCTGATGTTAAATACATATAATTAATTAATTAAATATATGTTTACAATGTAACAAGACTTGCGTTGACTTATTCATAACGAAAAAAAAAACAAAATAAAATAATCGTTGCTTGTGGTATTATTACAATTTTTTTGATAATACCATTTCATGAGTAACTTTATTACATCATTTCGATTTGAATATAAGAATTCATTATCGATTGAAATCATACAATTTTGAAAAGACATAATTATCTGGTGCTTTCATTTTGTTGTTTGATTCAGAATTACTTTCAAATGTGCAGAATTTGAATAACGATAAATTAACTGTAACTCAATTTTCATTTTTTTTTTAAATTTTTAAACTATATATTACAGTGTTTTAGTTTTAATCATTACCATAATACATTACATTCATAATACCATAATGCATCTTGATTTTCTTTGGCTATTGTTTTGTTTATGAAGCAGTATAATGAAACACAAATTAGAAACAAATCCAATAAAACATTATTCTTTTTTACATTTCTTCATCAACTACAAATTGTAAAAAAAAATAAATAAATAAACAAAAATTGAATGATTTTTAAAATTCAAATCGAAATTCAAGATTTTAATTCTATTTTGTAGGAAGACAGGCATAGAAATGTATAGTTATTCATTATTTGTTTAAACCCAAAAGAAATGCCAGTTAAAAATGAAATTTTAACATTGATGTAATGCATTTCATATGGAATAGTTATAGTTACCATTATTTTAAAAACAGTAAAATTTGTGTAGAAAACTATCTTGTGTTATACATATACAATTTGTACCTTTACAAAATATTTCAGCGTATTCCTTGTGATCAGTTATAAATTGCTTTCGTCGAAAATAAATTTTAATCTGCTGGTTGTAGTGCGACTGGAGCTTTTACGTTATACACGCTTCGACGGTTTTTTTTACAGCATCGCGAGCGTATGGTATGTAAGATAACGAATACCACGTCATTGACAAAAATTGTAGAAATATGAATAATAGTGTCAGTCCAGCATTTTTTAACTGAAAGATAATTTTTGTTTCATTAATTTTATCTATAACAGATGCTACTTTCTACCAGAAAAATTTGTTATGTAACACCATCGAGATAAAATTTATGACCAGTGTTGAAACTGATTAAACTTGTTTTAAAAAAACAGGTAATTAAATTTATCACGACGGTGTTTATATTCAAATTTAAATTTTATCTGGTAGAGCGTAGTACCCAAGATACAACAGTAAACCAAGGTACAATAGTAAAAAACATATTATTTTAATCTTACATGTAATGCAGAAACCAATGTCATAATTATTGAGATGATAACCACGAATGTAGCAATGTACCTGGTGGCAGCAAACATTCGTTTTATCTGATTTACAGGTCCCATTAAAAAGCAAGTACTAAAAAGTTAAAATTCATTATTTTCTCAATATGTACGTCAAGTATAAAACTTGTGAATAAACTAAAAAAAATTAAGCTCATGAAGTATATGAATTTCCTTGGTACAAGGAGCAGTCAGTTAGAGCTTATGAAAAAGTAAACGCTAAATCAGCTTGTGAAATGTACTGAGACGTTGAAATGCATTGATAAGTGACCCTTTAAATTTTGCGCACAGAGTGTATGATATTTCATATGACTTAAGGTAGACAGCCATCCAAATCGATATTATAAGAGTTACTTGAAACTGGGGGCTTCACTTTCTTCGCCTTCTGGTGCGCTGCGCGCATCGCCTACGAATATGAGTAAGAAAATTTTAGTGCAAACAGATTATGGTAATTATGCATGCAAAAAGAATTAAAGTTATTATTATTAGACTTAAATTCAATTGTAGCTTTTTTATTGGATTGGAAATAAAATAACAGTTTAACAGAACACTGAAGATAACTGAAGATGACAAAATTAACAATTTTGTAAAGGTTGTAAGAGAATCTCTTGCATTAATCCATTTGTAAACAGATACAATTTGCAAGAAATTGGTTTCACACTTTGCGTGTTCATTTAATCGGAATTGAATTTATATATTGAGATATGTAAAGATTGGGAAAATGCACATTTCAGCAAATACAGAATTCATGTTTCAGGATCTCTTCTGAAAGACTGTGAGACTCATTTAATGGGTTTTATTTCATCATTATTTTTTTTTTAGATTTTGGATTAATTAAATTTTATTATTGTATTTCATTACGTAAATGCATTTGTTGGAGTAGCACCGCCAATGTGAACAGACGTCGACACTTTTTCAGAATGAACGTCAGCATTATTAACAGTGCTATTCAATCACAATATTATTTTCCTCATAACTAAAGGAAAATAATTCAGAAAAAAATCATAAGCTCTTTGATTCAATCATGCAAATGTTTAGTTTCAAGTAAATCTTGGAACATCGATTTAGGTACCTTTCTATCGTTTTTACGAATCATTTGTGTACGAAATATCACATACTGTATGCTATATCAGTTGCATTTTATACACTGTGTCAGTTTATTATCTTCAAACTTCAAACTGGGATGTTTCTTGTACCAGGATTTCAATTGTATAAATGTTTATACCTCGCCATAGATGTTAAACTTCCTAAAGTATATAAAACAGCAAACATTTTGATTCCTCCAAGATAAAATGCAAAGGAGCCAAGAAATGAAAAAAGAATTCCTACTATAAAACACAATGTAAAACCTTTAATTCTGGTAGACCATGATAAACTGTTATTGTCCATGACCTACAAAGTTGAACAAATTATTATTATTTGTTTAACCTAACTATGTGATTAACAACTTATAACTAGATAGACTTCTGCTTTTACGAAAAACATACCACGAAATCCATATCAGTCTTGCAGCATTTGAAAAGTAATAGAATAGCAAATAAATAGATACGCGAAGAATTTTGTTTATTTATTTAAAGATGGAAAATCGTTGTCTTTTTATATTTACCTGCGATATAATACCACTTTCCTCATCTGATTGATCGTTTCCATTCAAAGCTCTTCTAAGTTTCTCCATTTTTAATGGAAATTGTATGATAAATCGTAATAAATAAAACCTACAAAAATATTTATAATTATTGTATATATTTTTAATATTTAATTAAAAAACAAAATTGGCCATCCATTTTACAGGTCTACATAAAAGAGAGCGGGTGATTGGGGTAATTGTGACAGGTAGGGTTAATGTAGTAGTGTTGAAGTTGTGTTCACAAATTCATTCTTTATTAGATTTGGATAGATTTCATAATAATAATTTGAACCTACGAATTTAACTGAACCAAAGCGAAATAATTCTAGTTTTTCAAATAAGCAAAGTTATCAGACTGTCATAATTACCCCAACTCCCCCTTATCTGAATTTTAACACATTTCAGTAATCAATTCTTAAAACAAAAATTTGACAGTTTGATAATTATATTTGTAATTAATTATTATTTTTCAAATAAAAATGCTTTTAGATAGTACAACAATTGTTTTATATGAAAAATTAAAATTAAATATTTTTTTGGATACAGTTTTGAAACAAAATTTGACTTTCGTTATTGTTCAACAGAGGTTAACAAGTTGATTACAAAGATGAAACACATGTCTGTGTGAGAGTCAAGATAATTTTTGATGATTATTTTTGTACTGCGAGAAAAACCGCAGAAAAAATCGCAATGAACAGTTGACAAGAGAATGACTAAATAATGTAAAAATTTGGAAATGATAGAAATATTATTCATTACTTACTTTAATGTATGAAAGATTGAAAGTTGTTTTATTATGTTTGTAGCAGTCAATTTTGTAGTATAGGTATTCGCAAAGCGAATGACCTGAAGTTGGCGTTGGCGCTAAGTGTAGAGTGTAGATAGACTTCAGAGTTCTTTGTATCACGTCCTGTTGAACAAACATTCAAACAACTAACCAACAAAATATAGAGTTGATAAATCCACGCGGTAACAACTGTGTGACGGCAAGTTACCGGTGACTAATCTATTTTGCCAGCACAGCCGGTCTCATTTTCAAACGAATATAAAAAAGGTCTGAGCGGCATCTTGAAATTATATGATTCCCGTGCCATAAATCAAAACTAAAATTCTTTTGTCTCAAAACTTTGATGAAGCAAATGAAATAAAAATAAAAAAAAATTGAATAATATAGACGTATCAAGAACAGATATACAGATATATATGTACCAATTAAGAATATTCGGAAACCGAATTAGTTTTAGAAATTTGCCTTCATAATGAAAAAATAATGAAATATAAGGTTGAGATTTCAAGCTTTAAAAAGGTCTATATAAAAATATAGTATATTATGCACCAAGGGCGCATGCGGAGCATGCGCACGAGGTCAATACAGCATTTTTTGTACCAAGGGAGCGGGAGTTTTCAGCTGTTTTATTCCCAAGAGCGTGCTTTATTAGTAGTTTATGAGTAAAACACGCTCTAGAGAATAAAAACAGCTGAAATCCTGCTCCCATGATGCAAAAAAATCACATCGCAAACTCGGGCGCATGCGCAACGAGCATAAATCATGCGCCTTCGGTGCGAAATGTACTAATTAATTGAAATTGTCGAAGTTATTACAGTTTGAAAATTAGCTTTTATCTTTAAAAATCAATTTAGATGTAGAAAAAAATAGAAAAATGGCTGTAATTTCTAAACGGTAATCTTTACTATTCTGAAAAGTTGATGAGTTATTCTATACCAAGAAACAACTTTTTTACCATTGAGGCTTTTTTTTTTCATTTGACTTAACCCAGATGATTTAATAAATGTAATTAATGCTTTGAATTGATATTCAATGCGTGATATCAATGCAGCTCGTAAGCAAGTTCCACTCAACGAAACAAATTGTATATTTCATTATGCCTCAAACTTTATATCGCACGAATTTTCGAGGGTTGTCCGAAAAGTCATAGTGGGATCCATATGGACCCCATATTTTTCATTTTTTCATTGTAATACTTGTAACATCATAGTTTTATGTCTCGGCGGGGTCAACCAAAAATGTTATGTGTAACGGAAGCGTTATCATGGGGTGTCTACCCCATAGACAACCGTGGATGTAAGGTCTACCTACAGATGAGGTTGTACTACTTGTTTTTGGTAAGTTGTACAACAGTGTATATTCCTTAAGGGGATACTGTAAACTTTATAAAAAATCGAATTTTTTAATTACATATTTATTTTTTCAAAAACCTGACTTCCGCTGCACAGAAGTACATGAAGACATAGATATGTCTTTATGTATAATATATAATAATAATAATAACATAAAATAATGCTTATATAATGTAATGATGAACGATATTTCTTATAAGCATTTGAAATTTTTATTTTTTTCTAGTCTAATATTTCCTCATAGCCCCTTAAGTGAAAATAGTCTCTATTTTTTGCAAAATTTATTCATTTATGTAATTTAAATAATTAATATTTATTTAATCATGTGCCTGAGCGCAAGGGACTTAGGAATTTTCTCTGCACAATTTTCGAAACGCTCATAATTCTTCTTTACTATGAAAAATTCAAAACATTGAAAGATCTTCTTAAAGACAAATTGACTAATTTTGTAATACAAAGGGAGTTAAACATTATTTTCAAAGGAAAGAAGTTTCCCTTCAAAATTCTCTGAAGTCATGTTCATAAGATTCTACGCAGAATGAAATTTAACATATTTTACACTCCAGGAAAAGTAGACGGTGGAAAGAAAATAGGGCCGACTTTCAAATTGATAAATGCGTCCTTGGCTCATTGGAATTAGGCTCGTGAATTTTCCAAATCCAGAACATCCCAACTCTGATATCCCTACACATAATAATAAAAATATAAATATAAAAAAATGTTTTATGATACAATATGTTAATATGAATATGAATTTTTCTCCAAAAGAGGAAATTTATAGTGCTTGGAAGCAAACTTTTTTTTGTTGAGGCAAGAATTTGTAAGTATTTTCTATTTCTAACCGAAATTCACACGACAATCATTGTTTATTAAAAAGAATTAGATGAAATATATGCTCTTCAAAGAATAAGTCTTTGTTATTTCTAAAGATATTTATTGATGTCACAAAATTTATGAATGATTGTGCATGATTCTTTTTATTCATGAGTCACGGCGTACATGGGTCATGGAGATTATACACTATTATTATAGGAATATCTTGTAAAATATTTTTTTTTGTATCTAATTTGTTATTTTGTTCTCAAACTTTTTTATACACACATATTTTTTGTTCTGTTTCTCAATAATAGAATTTATATAACTACAATTAATAGAAAAACCATCATCTAAATGTACATTAATAATATTCAATATTCAACGTACTAATATTTCAAGTAACATATATTCAACAAATACACATGAATGTAACAAAAAAAATTATAGATATTGGAATTGTAAAATACGACAAGATGATCGTATTTTTTACAGTCAACAGTCGCTTTTTATAATACAATGTATAGTGAACTATTGCATACGTATTACCTATTTGATTTGAATCCTATGGAGTAACTATTAATTGGTCAAGCAATTTTGAATTGTTTCTTAAACTAAGTTTTTATATTTATCCTTTTCACACGGAAGTATACACGGAAAAAACTCAGCCGATTTTCACTTAAACGGTATTTTAGGAATGATTCCTCAAAACTCATAGGATCATCCGATGAGTCTTAAGGTAGTTCTCTTGTTAGTGGCAGATTGTCAAGGTCAAAAAATTAAACTTGCAAATCACTCCTGAGTTTTCTTTTTCATGAAATAATTTCATAAAAGAATGTGTATTTTTTTTTATTCAATTTGTAAATGAATTAACTCCATTTCGTAGATTTAAAAAATTATTTTACTTATTTTTAGTTATTAAGTAGAATAATTCTTGTACAGCTATTTACATCGTTATTTATAACATTATGTAGTATGATAAAATTTGATTTATTTTTCAAATATATATTTTTTCAATATTCTCTATTTTTACCAAAAATATGATAATTTTTGGGCTTTAAAAAAAAAATTAATTGAAAACCAGACGTCAGAAATAATATTTTTGACAATTATAAAAATTTTGAAACAATTCTAAAATAATTTGTTTTCAAGAGAATTACCTTAAGGTACAGGTAGTAAAATTTCAATAGATCTTCAGTTGAGCGCGCGCAGTTTTTACAAAAAATCAATGAATTTTAGTTAAAATTTAGTAAAGTTTCAGATAAAATTTGTAGAAGTATCAGATGGCATAAATTACTGAACACTTATGTGAGAATCGATTTTTTTCCACGTATAAGTCCAACAGAACAAAATAGAATTTCTATTAATTGAAATAGTAATGAACAATTTTCAAAATGCTTGCGAAGTTAAAATATTAAAAATATATATTTTTCACTTTAATTGAATTTTACTGCTGAAACTGTAATTGAAAAATTTTAATATTTTTTGATCCAAGTGTTTACATCTTAAAAAATTTCTCTATTGCTATTTTTTTCAATGTTTCGTTCACTGCAAAATTTTCATTCAAGTCATCAAAAATAAAAAAATTCAATCAGTGAGAAATTTCTTTATTAAATGAGAGAAAAAGAAAAAATATACCACAACGATGTATTCATTTTTATTTAAATAGTTTACAAATCTTATTATATCAATAGTCTCAATATGTATTTTCAAATCCAGGGATTATGCTTTTGCATCCAAATAATTGCATCAAATGGTTAAAAAATTTCAGTTTAAGCAAAATGACTGCAAGAATAATATTTAAAAAAAAATATTTAAACTAATCCCGAGAAAAACTTACTACATACAATAATGAAATTCAAATTGTCTACAAATGTCTTGTCAAATTGTTTGTTACATGAATAAAATATCAAGATTCGATTTTCCAATTTGTTCATCAAAATAACTAATTTTGTATAGTCTTGTTTTAATTAAAAACACTATTTCGAATGATGATTTACTTTAATGAACAAAATAAAATTATTAACAATGTGATGGTTACGATGCTTTATCTAAAAACAATCATATTTTTTAACAAAACGTTGTAAACTGTTTAATCCGAATTTGCACATATACATTTAATACTAGTAGATATAATAATATTTATATAAACTCATACTAGCAGACATAATAGTTACATTTTGTTTTAAATGAAATAATTTCATGAAAACTTATGTAGAAAATTTGTTTTACTATGAAACATTTAATGAAGGCAATTCGTAGTTTTTGACATGGATATGTCTTCCCACTGGCGAAGGGCATCCCCTCAAGGCTGAGGCCTTAGATTGACCCCCAACCACTGGGGGTCATTCTATGAATTTGTTCCCCAGAAGGGCGTTACGCTGGAGCGTGACGCTGGCAAAGAGGCCCCCCTTGGGGGGACAGCTCCCCCAAAAGGGAGGCTTCCGAAAGAATGTATTTCAAACATTATTCAAATAATGTGATAACTTCAAAATATATAATATATAATTTTCTTTCCACTGCATGTGTTACCGACATATCCATGTCTGCATGTACTTCTTCTGAAACTTTTTTCAGGAGAATGTCATGTCCTAATGTTTGTAATATTATTTCTTGAATCTTCAAATTGAATGATACTTACATCACATATATATTTTGAGTTATCTTATGAGATACCCAACTGATTTTAATATCACGTCTTCCAGAAAAGAAAAGAAAAATAAAAATGAGGATACAAAAAGAAAATTATTGTTACAAGAAGTGTACAATATTTATAAAACCCATAGATCTTATATAGATCGCATGACTTATAATGCGATATCACAGTGATATTCTAAGCAATATTCATAGACTGTTGACGTCCTGTAACATCCCTTGCTATCAAAATTGTAACTTGCAAAACATGCAAGACAGTCGCAAGCTTTATGTACGGTATTGTGTACGAATTATTATCTACACACTTAAAATAGTACCAAGTACCAAAGTCATTGATCGAACGAATACAAGGATAAATGAACACCACTTAGAAAAAGAAACAAAAAAATATTATTATTAAAAACTACAAATTTTGTTAATTCAATGTGTTTGACACGTTGATTCTCAATTATCAAACCATCGACAATAAGAAAGTCATTTTTAGAATGACAGTTAACGTATAATAACTAAATAATATCGCTAAATATATATTTATATATTCTTTTCTGTTTTCAATAAATCATAATACGTGAGATCTGAGTACACGAATTCACCTCGGTTATTCCGATTTGTAGAAACACTCGTTCAAAACGCTTGATCAGAGCTGTTTTTCTTTTTGACGCAGAGTTATAAGTGATTTGTTTTAAACACGAACTATTGGCGGGTGAGATCGGTTAATTGTAACACTGTTTTTTGTTTTGGTTTTCTTTATGTTTCATTTCAGATGGCGTCGAATCATTCGATCTCGATTGTGCTTTCGGTGCAATTCGTTTTAAAATAATAGATTTGTCGAACTCGCAGAGTACGCCGTCTCAATTGAACAATTCAATTTATAAAGGTTTTAATCGTATATATACATTTTAATTAACCAACGACTATATTTCTGTATATGACCATCGTCATCGACAACGTTGTACGCTCGTCTTTGCGCAAAACAAGTAACGATTGGCACTCAAAATTATTTTTATTCTTTCAACGGATGTGTACTCACTTAATACATAACACCGTGATTATTGCCTGAGAAAATGCAGATCACAAACTTTCAATTATTTTTGTTTCAATCAATTTAACAATGCATTTTTAAAAATATTTTTACACCGAAGTCTTCAATTATTCTCACACTCTAATGCTTTTAGCTCGACAATTGATTCAAACTTTGCTGCACAGTTTAATAAATGAGAAGAGATTTTATAATCTGTTTAAATACATTCAGTGCAGTACTAGTGAATTTACATAATCGAAAAGTTTATTTCAAAAGATAGAATGCGATTGAGACTATTAAAAATAACACTGTTTTATCATCGACGAATAAGAACATGAGTGTTTTTACTCTATTTTCAATGCTTTACTTTAAAAGTATTGCAATTCAACAATTATTTTGGAATTACCATCTATGTTACGTTCTTTTACATTTAATTCATCATTTAAGTCTCTAAACGTGGTGGGTGTGAGTTCTATTTCAAAATGTTTCATATAATTTGGAACACGCTTAAGGTGTTCACTCTGACTAGATCGACTTATGACAACCGTTGAACGAAACATGATATCATAAAATTGGCAGTATATTATATAAAATCATTATAGTTTGTTATTCAATTATACACTGGTCCAAATGAAAAAATGCAACATTTCTCATAAGAATAACGTACAAAGTGTTGTATTTTTTGACCAGTATATCATTCAATATTAATTCAATTACTTTGACATCGATTTTATTTTGATTTTTCAAAATTAAACAATTTTCGAATTAGTTTTCTCTGTATTTAATTTCGCTTGACAATGATAATAGAAGCTAAAATAGATATTGTTTGCAACAAAAATTCTTTTCAGAATTTAAAAGTCGGAATGAACTGAGAAAATGATAATAAAAGAAAAAAGACATTAGGTTGAATATCTGAATATGAATTAGGGTGTGTCATAATAATTGGATTGGATGAACAAAAAGTAATTGACAATTAAAAGTAAAATTTCAAACGAGCAAGAGCAGAAGAGATTCAATTATACAACGGATTGCCGACATTGACATTGCTGAATTTGCGCAAAATGCTTACCATCTGACAGATCGATGCGAACGCTCGATGACGTTGCCATTTGTTTAATTGTTTCTCAGTTTTGGTTGTGTAATTCGATTAACTTTTCTTATACGAGGTGATCAATTACACGTTGGCATTACATTTACACTTGACATTATTACATTATCTGCAGGCATCTTTTACTCAGAAATAAGCTATCGCTTAATATCATTATTTCTGACTTAAAAGTTAATGTCTCGAATATCGAGAGTCGGACGTAATGTTCAATTTGTAATCATTGATTTTTGCCTCGCATGACAACAAGTCGAAGATTACGCTTTTCATGGTTGTCGGTAATGTGAATCCCACCCCGAAGATCTGCGTCTGATTTTCTGATTCTGAATCAAAGAAGCAGAGTCAAAACTCTTACTGAATAATTCAATACAAGCATCTATTTTATTAGACGAGTGATCATCGGAGTTTACAAGGAATCGTGATTAAGATTATTTTGAATATTGATGGTAAAATATTTGGTTACAACTCCATGTCTTGCGCTTCATCTTCGCTAAAATCACTCATTGAGGATTCACTGTCGGAAGACATTCCATTGCCCGTACCGCCATTTTCTTGGTCTCTAAGCGCCTCTTCTGTTGCATACTTCCTTACATAATCTGCAAATTACGATTTTATTATTAACATTCAATGTTAAATTCATAACATTTATATGTATTAATACAAATGACGGTAAACGTACCCATTATCGGAGGATTAAAACAATTTTAACTTCAAATGACTGTAGAAATTAGTCAATTCATCATAACAATATTACAAGAAAAACATGGAATAGACATAAGAACTAATATGGTACCGACATTAGGTGTTGAAACTTTTAAATTTTTTGTATGTTTATTAATTAAAACTATGTGATCTAGTTATTAGAGATTGATATCTATTTTTATATTTCGGTGATTGTTTTTCAAATTTTCCAAATTATATCATACATTTTAAATTTGTTTGTATTTTTATTACTTTTGTCAACGATGCTCATTCTAATTTCATTTCGTAACAACAACCCAGACAAATATTAATGAAAATTATATTAGGTGGTTTTTTTTTGCAAAATTTTTTATTGCCATTTTCTTTAATAATAAATTTAGAATTAAAAATGTGCTGAATGAATGTGCATTTTTATTTACATTTAATTTTACTGCTGAAATCTCAAATAAAGGGAGACCTTTTGATAATGGGTACATCTACCTCATTGATTTTATGTTATCCTTGACCATGCTAAAATATTAACCTTGAAGTGACCAAATGGGTCTGACAGACCCATACTGTTTTTTCAAGCAGAATATAGGGTTTTATAACAATATAATTGGGTAATTAATAAATATATATAAAAGCAGAAATAATATAATACAGTAAGTAAGAGGAATAGTAGGGGTTTTCGCTACATGAAAATATAGTTTTCTTCGACCCTTTCGGCCAGGTAGAATCCAGCGGACTCACTTTATTGATAAACATTGAATAATTGTATTTTTTAATAGGTATCACTTGTATGTTGCTAATTTTGTTGATTACAGCGTTTCCAATATTTCTGTACATTTTTGGGTCATTAGAATTGTTATTTACAAAACTATAAACATAAAAAAGTTTAAACAGACATAGTATTGTAAATCTCTGCGTTTACTTGGATAGTTGATTCATTTTTAGTTATATGTTAGATCCGATCTTCGAGCAAAGGTTTAAAAAAACAACCGAACTTCATTTTATGATAATAATTCAATTAGAAATTAACAAAATTTATATTTAAAACAAATAGCTGTGGTAATTTTTAAACCCATTAAAAATAAAAAATGTGAAGTTTTAAGTTTTCTTACAATTAATAATGTCAAAGGACACATCCCAAAAGGGTATATTATTGTCGTAAACATTAACAAAGTTATTTGAAAATCAATTTTTATGCACTTTTTTTCTAAAAATCATAACTTTGTTCTTATGAATATATTCGTTTTAAAAAGAATACTGAGTATACGTTTAAAAGTGTAAGCGTTAATACCTGAAGAAAATCAATTGTTATTAAAAATTAGACAATTTTTCATATACATATTTCATAAGCAAATAGAAATTTTACTATATTTTCCATCAAATATCAAATTTTTGCGAAAACATCTGAACATACAACGAAAGAAATTTTGGTGAGTATGTTTACAGTGCAAATGGTATAATTTATTATTTATTTATATGACGTTTAGCGAGTAAATCTCACCGCTCACTGCACTAAGAAAGTTGTTATTGAAAATGATTATTCGGTAACACTAAAAAGTACGCTATTTGCACTACTACTATGGTCACTAAGAGCGTAATTGAATGTATTTTCAGATTGTTTTTGTGTAAAAATTCGATATATTCATGAAGAATATAGTAATTTCTATTTGATTATGAAAAATTGTCAAAATTCTTAAAGGGTATGATACCCTGAAAGTGCAATGTTCGAATGAAATTAAACCTTTAATATTTGAAATGAAGTAAAATGTGATAATATCAATCTTTTTTTATCGTTATAATCAACTATGTATTGAGCAACTATTTTTTCGTAGTAAAAAAATTATGTTCAAACAATACAATTATTTTAATAATAAATAAACCTCTCGTGCCCGCTGGCTATCAACGCCATGTGAACTTGAAACAATAAAAAAAAAAACGTTTTCTTATCGAATAATTTTATTTTTCAACTAAAACCGACAAGAGAACATTTTTATACGCTATTTTCGACACGTCAAAAACAATAAACTTGCATAAATTTGAATGCGCGGCCATATTAGCATCAGGACAGTTTTTAACCCTTGATTCAGGTTAACCTCTAAGCTGCTGTTACATGTATAGTAGTATGAGTGCGTGTGTGAGAGGTTAGGTAGAGGGGAAACACTGGGCAAACAATGCGATTCTGATCACGTGACCATAAGGGCGCGCTCTGATTGGTCGCACACACATATAAGCGAACTGTCAT
>JAPYZS010000401.1:0-60997 GCA_030522925.1 Trissolcus japonicus
AACAAATCCAATCCCAGCAAGCTCGGAGTGGTATGAAACAAAATTACCGGTTCAACTCTATCTTACAGCTGCTGAAAGGAGCCCTGATCCGATCGCTCATTTTCTAACAAGCAGTTTTGAACACGACCAATTGTTTGGAGAGAAAAAAAAAAGAGGAAACAGATTCGGAGTCACGTAGAGACGATATTTGTGCTGGACTTAGAAGATTAAATACTATTCTGAGAAAGTGGGCTTGTTGTATTGATAAACAGTCTTTTACTCTTTTCATAATCAACGCCTTTGTCAGTTGAGTCAAGTGGTTACTTTGTATCGGATGAATGATGTGAAAAAATTACGTCATTTAATTTTCAAGAGGGTGAAAGTAGACAAAAATGTATGGCCGCGTTTCAAATCACAGTAACGTGATTATCTTTCAAGTCTTTCTTTTATTTAGATGGGAATTTAGTTTTCCAACTACTCTTCTACGTCTGTTTTTATGGAGCATTTGCAAACCAATCATTTGTACGCAATCCGTTTTGTTTGCATTACCTATATCCTTGATAGGAAGACTTGACAAGTTTGACAGTGAAGAGGAACTGGATGGCGCAGACGAGAAGGCAGCACAAGTTGAGGGAGAGCGCAAGGGCGCACAACGCGAGCGTGACCTCGTAGACGATGGCGTACTCCTCGGGGCTGATGAGACTGCTCGGCGTGACGGTGAGCGGCGAGATCTTGAGCAGAAAGACGAGCGAGAGGAGCGCGAGCAGCAGCGAGACCAGACAGAGCAGTCCTAGGCTGGTGAGCATCTCCTTGACGCCGGTCTGTTGGGGGTTGGGCGATTCGCAGGTATCCTGGCCGCTGCGCTGCCTGTACTTTGATAGGGACGACGTGGACCAGGATGAATTGAGGGGTCCGCTGTTGGGCCCCTGCTGGTTGGGTTGAGGTTTGGGCGGGTTCGCCGTGGGGGTTTGAAGCATATGTACAGTATGTGCAGGGGAGGGTGACGCCTGACTAGGTATCCTCGAGAGCCTGGACATGTCCAGCCGCGAGATATCCAGGCCGCCGTTCGCTTTGGGCCGATTGTCGTGCGTCAGGTGAATGACCTTCTGGTGATTGAACTGCCTGGCGGTGGCGGCCGCGCCGAGGTCGTTGGCTATCGGACTGGCACTGTTAACCGAGTGCTTCGAGGCCGAGAGGATCGAGAGGTTGAGCGCGTGCGAGTGGTGCACGCCGTTGAGCCTCTGCGAGAGGTTGTTCTGCGAGTGGTTGAGCGGGTGCCGGTGCACCGAGGAGGGCGTCGCCACCGTGTGGCGCACCAGGCTGCGCTGCATCGACGGGTGGAGCACCGAGTCGTAGACGTCGTTGGCCGCCGCTGCCGAGCGCAGCGGACCCACCGCTCGGGAGGCGGTCGCGTAGTGCTCCGGCTTGTGCGAGCCGCTCGACGACGCCCCCGACTGGTACTCCCCATTCTGCTGCTGCTGTTGCTGCTGCTGCTGCTGCAACTTGGACCCCGTCAAGCCCGGCTGGCCCGTTAGAATGTGCTTGAGCATCACTCACTCAAGTGTTTCTTCGATCCCACGAAGATGACGCACGGTGACCAAGTCACCGTCACTACGAGCCTACATCGCAAGATTTCGATCTCATAACAGCTTCCAGATCTCAGCCAAGGCGCTCAAAACTGTTCGCCGCTCGATAGAGCCCAGCCGATGCCGCATCACTGGTACTGATGCAAGTTAGACCAACTGTAAACAAAATAAATCTCGAGTTAGATTTGTTTTATTGCCTTTTGCTGCAAACTGGAAATAGTTCGCGCAATAGGAAGCGTATACGATCTCGACCATAAGTTAAACTGTGCGGTTAGAGACCATAATCTTGCTATATATATATTCGCAGCGATTTCCAACTGACCCAAATCGCGATTCTTGCTTTTTTGTTCTCTTTCTCTCTCAAGTATGCAATTTCGTGAGCTATTTTAACGAGAATGAAAGGTTGAAATTCTTCCTCATCCGAAATGCTCAAAATCTTTTTTTTTTTTTTTCTTTCTTTCTCTTCTTTTTCCACCGGGGATCTCGAATTACCCGAGCAACTTTTTGAGCTTCGCCGATGCTAACAAAAATGCAGATTCCGCGAGTACGAGAAAGTGTAAACATCCATCTGCGCACTCTTATGTGTATCCTTGAAGCGCTCCTTTTTTTGTGCGACATAAACGCTCATCACCACCGCCGACAATTTTTTCAGCCGCTTATTATATTCTTACTTGCGCTCTTATTTCACCGCGCGGCATTGAAATGCCTAATAAATTTAGCTTTGCACTTATCGAGCCATGCGATAATCCCATTATACGCTAAATTACTGACTACCAAACCCCTTTCTAATCTCGTCACAAAACCATTCTTGTTAAACGTTAACAAATTGCAATGAAAAAGAAACAGTAATTAATTATTTCGCACAATAAAGTTGCCTTTGTGATGCTGCATCCATATTAATGAGTGTAACAGTTTAATCTAACATCTTATACTCTCACTGACGAGTTTCGATTTTACTTTACTCAAAACTGTATCATCAAATTCAACTTTGTTATCGAAAAGCTCTGATTTAAAGACGTTTGGTTTTTCTGGTTCATTTTTTGTTTGTCTATTTTTTATCATTGACTTTCCATGTTTTGTTAAAAAGTAAGTAAGATTTGGAAACAATTTTTTTTTGTCTTCGGTCTATTTGTTTTGTTTATGTTCATTTGCTTTTGTATTTTAATTTTCATCACCTACTTTCTATTTTTTGTTTCATTGGAAAGTTTGGTTAAAAAAGGTGTTCGTGTTTTGGGATTTTCTTTCTTTTTTTTTTGCTTGTTTGTTTGTTTTTGAAACGAACAAACAATATTGTACGCGTTGAATGAAAATATGGTTAAGGGTGTCGGGATGAATAATTTGATTCGCCGCAGGATTAAATTGTTTGGCTGGTGCGCGCAGCAGTGCAGGAAATTAGAGTGCGTCCCATTCACGAGTGCACGCAACGTGTCTCAGTTGAAAACATTCCAAAAATGTATGCACGTGTGTTTTGTGCTCTGCGCAAGTTCAACAGGATGCTAACTGTATCGCGAACAATTACAAAGCCACAATAATGACGGAAACATGACTAATTGACAACCGCGACTCCTCTTTTTTTGTTAATTCCCTTCAAACCCCCCCAAATGACAAAAAATTCAAAAAAAAAAAAGTTTAAATTATTGTTTTTCAATTCAAAAAATTATTCGTGATCTTGGAATGGATGTACAAAAAGGTGCCGATGAAAAAAGAAAAACGTTGGAAACTAATTGACGAAAATTGCAGGAATTTCGGATTCGTGACTGGTGCGCTATGCGAAAAGTAGGATTTAGGTTGGCAACCGCTTGTCGAGGTATAATTCGCCGTGTTTCTAAACTGTAACCCAGTTGTACAGCGAAGCCACCGTGAGATATGCTGACAAAGCAACAAAATCTGAGTAGAGGCTGGGAACAAAAACGCGCCAACACATAAGAATGTTTTCCCTCTTTTTTTTCATCCTTTTTTTTTCGACCGTTGCTCACTTTCCGAAAGGTTTAATTCGACGTTGAGTAACATTTGATTATAGTCATCAATGGTGCCAGTTAACGATAATGGATTTCATCTGAAATTCCTTCTACAATTTTCAATTTCGGAGATCACAACAACATTTTAAGAACAATTTTATTTTTTTCGGCCATTTTTGGTATTCCCTCTTTTCGTTCAACTTTGAGAAATGATGTAAGCGATGGAATGTTTCTATAATCCGTGTGAATTTGAAGAAACCGAACATTCCGATCTGAGGAATGAATTTGATACACGGTATTGAATGGGGATTAAAGACCATTCACTCTGTCATGCCCTGTAGATAATTCTAGTTTGATTGCCGACGAATCAAAAAATCGGAATCAAGATTTTACGAGACGAATCGCCTGGGCGGATCTTATATGTATGCAGAGAGGATATATAAAGGTGATTCAGAGAAACTAGTCGCTGCAAGCGGATGGTTCATTTTGGACTTCCTTCTTCCTCTTTATATAGGCTTCGTCTATGTATTTTATTCCCTCAACAAAAATCTTGTTCACATGCTGCTACTGAATTCTTCTTTTATACCTATTACGATTTACAGTTAATAAACAAAACAATTGCGCTCCTTCTGAGAAAAAGGACATTCCGAGGACATTTATGCATTTTGCAATATCACAAAACAAAAGGAAAACAACAACAACTATTAAACTTGAGCTGCTTCTAGGAATTTGTTATTATTATTATTGACATGTAAATTTTTATTTTGATTTAAAAAAATTAACATACATATGTACGAAGGTATCAATGTAAACAAAAGTATACCAGAAGATGAAAGTTTGTTTATGTTTCTTCTTGTGATAATAAAATAATTTAAAAAATGTTTGTAAATGTTGTAACAGTTTAGTGTATACCGAGGGATCAAACGTCGATACGGGTGCAGTCACCCCGTTCGCGACCCACTTGCGTACATCTCGCAACAACCTATACAAAACTACCCGAGCGGCGTAAAAACGAAGCAAATGAGAGATCACCTGCAGGAACAAGAAGAGCCGGGGAGAAGGAGAAGAAAAAGAAGAGACGAGCAATGAAAAAAAAAAACAAAAAATGAGGATGCATGATGAGAAAAGGAAGTAACTAAAAAAAACCATCACAGTCTCTCTGTATCGCAGGAAAAGAGGTAGAAGAACCAGATACGTTATGTTTATCAAGCGAAACTGGAGTGCAATTTTCAAACGATCCTTTTGCCGTTTCTGTTTCTCTTTCTCTTTCTTTCTGCGGGTTTGAATATATTCGTTAGAACGCTCCGGTGTCAAGACAGGTAAGCGATTCTTTAGGACCAGAAAGTTGTGAACCAGACGATGGAATTTATTCTCAAAAAGTTGCTTGGGAAAATTACGAAAATTTGTGAAAATCGATTACTTGTTTAAACGGGTTTGTTGTTAAAACTCGCTCATTCAAATCGTTTCGCCAGGTTCAATCTTATCGAAAGAAAAAACCTTTGGAATGTCAGTTGGAAATCGGCGAGCACTACGAGAGCAATCCAAAAGAGCACATTACACAGCGAACTCGGCATCCAATATGTTTGCACACAAAATTCCAGCGGCAAAAGTCGCGAAGGCACATTTCACTCCGGTCGCAAAAAATAGGCACTTGAAGCAAAAAAAAGAGGAAAAACTTGTTTGATTTTTCGTTCACTCTTTCACCCACGACCGATTGTTTATTTTCGTGAAGTTGAAGTGGAGCGCGAAAATGAGCAAGGTACTGTTGAAAAAAAAAGGAAAAAAATGACAGATTCACGTAGCCAGAAGGCTCACCTCGTGCCACATCGCGCTGGCGCCGTTATTCACTCGGGCCGCGCCAAAAATCGGGAACACTCGCGACGAAAGGTTTTCGCGCGCAACAACAAACTGGACGGGCGGTTTCTTTCTCGCGGGATGCTATTTTTTCTTTTTCTTTTTCATCGGCGCCTTGTGTGTGGACGAGGCCGCACCTAAGAAGTTGCGCCGCGATTGCGTGCCGCTCGGCCTCTGCACCCGTTCGAGAGTGCCGCGCGAGCCACCACGAAGCGCACGCAACATAGATGATGCTGCGCGCGCGCGATCCTTGCAACGAAAAAGGCGCGCAGGACGCGAGCGCGCATGCGCCCGGCTGATCTTACGGTTACACCGCGCCGCCCTAATGCTTCTTCGTAGATGGTCGTGCGAACTTTATGCTAATTGACCGTTCAAAAGTCGCCTCGAAAATTAGTCTAAGGCAGAGAAGAAAGCCCCGAGGGACATTGTGAAGGAAATGACCGTTTTGAGGATATGGAAAAATTGTGTCTCTAATGTCACACCGAATTGACGAGTCAATTTTTCGGTTCACCTTTTGAAGAACAAGTTGAATATTTTGAGTTCAGTTATATGGAAATTAACGCATTTTGTGAATTTTATTTTATTCTTTTTTCGTTATGAAAGTAACTGTTTTGCTAATTAGGCAGATATCTTATCAAAATAATAAAAATATTTGTAAGAACTCCTTTCTTTCCCTACACTTTTTTTACAGTTTCTTAATCATTATTATTTATTTTATTTCAATTTTTACTTCTTTTTTCACAAATCAAGTCAAACTAAATTTCATAAACTTTTACTCCACGAAATCTCAGAATTAATATAAGCTATGTGATTTATGACGATTTAAAAGTAATTTTTTTCCAATACATTTTGGATCTGTGACCATTTTGGATACCTTTCATGTATCAGTCAAGCAAGGGTAATATTATAGGAAGTTGATCTGAATGGATATTCATAGAAAGTTGAACGTTGGTAGAAAATTTATAGCGATTCATGCGGGAAACCGTACGACAACGTATGGGTGAATTTGTAAAAATCAATATAGATTGGTGCATGGTACCACATGTCCCCCCAATCAGATCTTATAAAACATCCGTTCGATAATTATATTTTTCTTGTAACCAAATGAAAATGCAACATTTTCATAACAATAACATTTAAATATAATAAAATTCTTCTCATGAATATTGTTATTCAATTTACATCGTACCGGGATACTTTATCTGTCGTGTGAAACAGTCTATAAATATTTTTTACAATTTATTATATGGGAAGTATTCAAGAAATGTTGTTTTTTTAAATTGTTTTAAACTTGGAATCATGTTAGAGATTGAAATTTATTTTAGTTTTGATGAAAAAAAAGGAAAGAAAGAAAAAATAACCAGTCAGAGCTATATTAAAAGGGAAAACAGAATTAGAACAATGTGTTTGTACTACACCGAAAGTTCTGAATATATATTGCACCCTATAAATTCTCCAGCGAGATCTAACTGTCAGATTGGGGTACAAAATATTGGGATCTATGAGTTTTAACTGTTTCCTGTGGAAGAACTTCGTTTTCCGTTTTACCTCTGAAAATATCAAATGACAACTTTCTTAATATATAAACAAACAATTTTTTTCGATTCACTAAAAAATGTTAGCCGACAATAATTCAGTTTCCTTTGAAATTGTTTTTGCCTTTCTCATTCGACGTTGAATTTCTCTAAAACAATACCGATTCTTACAGAACATTTTTCACCCGACACCTTGCGCGTAGGCGCGTCATAACAGTCACGCTGCCTTACCTCAGATCACGTTGGATCTCTATGCAAACACAATTAGTAGCAGCCGGGTGAAAAGACCAGAACTTTTAATTCCATTAGGATGAAAACATTCGAAACTCTTCCGGCTTTCAAAGCTGAATTTGAAACCTGAAAAAAAGAATACAGTTGCAACTCAGCGCTAAAAGGGGAATACATTTTCATAAATTTGAATCACATATTCTCCCCTCGATATACTTGCCTCGGCATGGAATTCTTCGAAATATCCAAAAGATCGGCCTCAGTTTTAGTAAACAAATTTCAATCCAAACGCGCATTTTAATTCAAAAACAAATTTCCATCCGATTGTTTGGAAATTAAAAATCAAACCGAAAGTGGAAATGACAAGGAAAAGAAACATTGCGAGGTAAATTTCGAGGCCCGGCGTGTACCTTATTCCTGCCATTGTTTGTGAGGGGAAAAATTCTCGTGAGAAAAATTCGGCTTTTAATGACGTCACAGTGGGCCCCGTTGTACGAAGGATCGTAAAGCGGCAACCTGTTTGCCATCAGGGACTCTGCTTTTTTTTCCTCAAGTAATTGTCTCTCGGCGTTCAATAAAATAAATACACACACATACTTTCGAGTGTAACAAAGTGCACGAAAAATCGGTCTGGATCGATTGCGCTTTGCACCTGTCCTTAATTCAACCGAAACTGGAACGTCCTTCCCCGTGCATGTAACGCTGCATTCCTCATTTCATAATCCAGTTCGCTGCCCATTTTTATTTTTTAATTTCTGTCGATTTTTTCCCTTGTCAAAAAAAAATTGACCAAATCAATCTTCGAGGCATGAACAATTTTTTTTTTTCGCTAAAATTCTTTCCCCCCCTTGTCCCATTCATTTTACCACTGCGCCCAATTCTCATAAATCTACTCAAATCTGCTTCTTCCCATATTAAACTTGCGTTTTTTTACCTTCGGGTATTTTCATTCAACTTCCAAATGAGCGACCCTGAAAATGAACAATCTTGATTAAGTGGAAAAAAATTCTAATCAGCCAAACCGTTTCACAGAGGTGAAATATATTGAAATAAATAAAAAGTCAATAAAAACCAAATGATACTTTTTTTTTATTAACGAGGCGATATCTTTACCTGTGAAAATAACGTTGAATTAACACTTTTGCGGCGTTTCGTTTGGTTCATTGTCTCTGGTAAAAACGTCGATTCAGGGAGATGATTTATGAGCGTACTGGAAAAGGATTTGAACCTGCACTTGTCCAAAACAAGCAGGTGCTTGCGGGGCGTGGACGGGAGGACAAAACATTGCAAAGAAAATAGGGGGCTCTGAAAGAAAGGCGATTTCATGATCGTATATCATGCTGCATTTTCAAACGGTCTGCTTTCGGACTCCAACTTTTGAACACGCCAATCTGCACTTCCTTTACATCTCAATCATGGGTACCAGAAATAGAAAAAAAAGTCCAACCTGGTCGCCTAGCCGCAAGACTGAAACTAAATTCACAATAACAGAATTAATTTAAAGTTTCACGCAAGATTGTACTGAATGGAGCTAATATTAAAAAGAAAAGAAAAACAAAAAGTGACTCACATACCTGGAAGAAGAACAGTTACAGGTAAATAGAGTCTGACACTTGTGACAAAAAGCCGGTGAGAGAGAGAGAGAAACAAAAAAAAGTGGACGTCATTTCACGGTCGATCTTGAAGGTCAAATATGCATTTGTGATAAAATTTTGACGTGTGCTTTTTATCGTTGTTTTTGGATGGTTCTGTGCACACCGACGAGCCCTCGGGTAAACAGCAGGTGTCACAGCAAAACTACGCCTGGAATAATGTTCTATGAATAGGGGCTGGAATTTCAATTTCGATACATTGTTTGTTCGAGGGAAACGTTTTTATATTACGTGACGGACGATTGTTTGCAATTGTCCAGAACGAACATTTATATTTCAAAAACTGTTTTCATTCATATAGAATATCAAAATAAACAATGCATTCCCCTCTCTCTTTTCAAGTTCAAATTTTCTGTTGTTTTCGCTAAGATTCTTTTTTTAGAGGTTAAACATCAACCGAATTGTTTATTTTTAAAACAATTAATTATCTTTATTTTTAATCTCAAACAATATTACAGTTTACTGTAACAGGAAGAAAAAAACGAAGATATTCGTTTGGTAGCGCCATCTGTTGGAAGTCGCGCGAAGCAGCCTCTCAAATGTTTGTCAACTTTTGACGCGCGTCGTTTGACGGATGGAGTTTTCTCTCTCTCTTGGGTTATTTCACTCCCACGAAATAGACAGTGAGCGATAAGATGTGATGTGTCTGGTGTCGTTTGTTTTGCCCAAGCATTGCGTCGGCGTTTGATGTAATGTCGTAGCGCAGTTGCTCAAATTCCAAAGCCAAATAATGCTCATCTGACAGAACGTAACGATGAGAGCCAACAAATTCCAGTAACGCTCGGGTAATTACAATCTCCGGGTTATTTTTAACACAAAAATCCTTGATTGTTTATTTACCTAGGGCAAATTTACGCGCGTGACAGACCGAGGGAGGTTGATCGGCGGGTTGATTGTTGGCAAACGGGTCGATTAATGTCAGTTGACAGTTTTGTGTCCGGGCCAATTGGAGAGAGTTGACCGTTCGATTATGTTGCAGAGGTGCATTTAAATTGGTACACAATGGCTGTCACGCCTTCGAGCGCCGCTGTCGAGGAACTCAACGAGGATGCCGAGTCGGTTAACAGCAGTGCCAATCAGAGCAATTCTACCTCGTTCACTGTTCCCGACAAGTACGGCTTTATCGGTGCCAGAAGACACAGTCCATCCAGGTATACCATCTTTTTTATTTATTTCCATTTCAAGCTTTATTTACATGTTTTTAAAATCCAAACAAAAAACCTGTTTCTCTATCTTCATAACAACAACAACATTCCAAAATTATTTTTATTCTTTTTTAACATTCACCAATTTTATTTTCAGATTTTTAATCATCTAAAATAATAATTATTAGTTAGTTGAATAGTAATTTAATTCAATTATCAATTTATTAATTGATTATTTAATAATATCAAAATGTTTATTTTGTTATTTCTATTTTTTAGAGAAAGCATAGTAACGCCAGAAGTGATATTTCGTCGCGAAAAGAAATGGATAAACATGTTGAACTCGTGGGACTATTATATGAAGCACAAATTTGCAAAAGTGAAGGAACGTTGTCGAAAGGGAATCCCCCATTCGCTGAGAGTGCGAGCGTGGTTGTACCTGTGCGGGGGCAAAAGTCTGATGGAGCAGCACCCAAGGTTATACCAGGAATTGCTGACAAAACCTGCCAAAGATGAACACATCAGGGACATTAACAAGGACCTGCACCGACTGTTTCCCGACCACGAGATGTTTGTCGAGAACGCCCAAGGCCGACAGGAGTTGTTCAGCGTGCTCAAAGCCTACTCGATTTTGAACAGTCAGGTGGGCTACTGCCAGGCACAGGGCGTTATCGCTGCGTTCCTCCTTATGCACATGCCGGCCGAACAGGCCTTCTGGTCATTTGTCGCGATCTGCGACAAGTATTTGATTGGCTATTACAATAACAACATGGAGGTCCTCGTCCGAGACGGCAACCTGCTCTTTGCACTGCTGAAAAAAGTATCGCCTGTTGCGTACAAACATTTGGTAATCATGACTTGATTGTATAATTTTTCAAATAATTGTAATTCAAAAAACGTAACTTTTCGTTGGAAAAGAAAAGTTGTAACATTTTTCTTAGAAAGTTTTGATTTGCATAAGTAACAATCATCATGATATTTCTACCTACACCGAACTCTATTGCTTCAGTTCATAATAATTCAGCATATCAAATTCAGCCTTGAGCCAATGGCAAATTATTATTGGCATCTGATATGCCTGTATGAAGAATGTAATAATGCTGATTTTTTGTCTTTTCTTTTTTTGCAGAACAAGCAGAACATTGATCCGGTGCATTATATGACGGCATGGTTCTTGTGTGTGTACGTTCGCACACTGCCCTGGGAGACGACTCTGCGAGTCTGGGACATGTTCCTATGTGAGGGAGTCAAGGTCATCATCAAAGTTGGACTGGTTCTTCTCAAAGGTTGCCTCGGGCAGAGTGACATCACCAAACAGTGTCCCACGATGTATGAAACTCTCGAATTACTTCGCAAACCGCCGGACGATCTCGTTGAAGAAGAGGCTTTAATTAAGCAGGTGAACATAAAAATTTGTTAGACTGGTTCTAAGAGCTGAAATTTTTGTGGTAATGAATTTTTGTGAATGAGTTTTTTTTTGGGTTTTTTCAGATTCAGAAATTAAATGTAAGCGAGGAAGAATTCATCTACGAGCATAAGAGGCAAACTAAGAAGATGAAGATGAACTCGGCCAACAAATCTCAAAACTGACCAGTTTAAGTTTCCGTTGATTTTTAGATTTTTGTTGCTTTATTCTTTAAAGACTCGAAATTTTAGCGACGACGAAATAGGTTTAGACCGTTTATACATTTTATACACAACACGATAAAGAGAAAATGCGCGTAGGTTTTGCTACTAATTGTTAAGACAAAAATGCAAGTCGATGTTGTCACCTGTTCTTTTTTTTACTGTATAGATCTGTAATTAAACAAACGTTTCTTCACCGTTGATATCGTTTATTTTTTGCAATAAAGGAATTGCGTATTTGATTTTGTTCGCAGGAACACGACTTGCTAAGCTCGACTGAACGATGAAACATATTGTCTCTGTCTTCGATTGCTATCCCTTTGTACGTCCAGGATGCATCTTGGACGAATTCGTCCCGTATGTACAATCTTCGAAAGTTAGAATTTGTTAGTGACAAAGACGAAGGACTAATTTATTTTGTAACCACAATTTTGTAACCCGATACTTTGTAAAAATGTGCGTATATTTTAATCCGCTGTCCATACGGTACTGAAAAATTGTTTATACGTTTTTAATGCCAATAAATTATTTTGTTTGTTCGAATTGTCGTAGTTGTTGCGTTCCCTGGAACATTGTAATATTCATAATTTATATAACGGCAACGAGCTTGTTCGCCAAGTAAAACATTGAGATGTAATCTATGAAATCACAAGACATGTGACATCTTAATTTGAAATCTTAGCATCCAACATATTTCAAATGGAAGGATGAGTAAATAAAATTAAGTTTTCCTTGGGATATAATTGAATTGATAAATAAAACAAACTATTTAAATCAAAGTTATTTTAAAAGATTGTATTTTTCTTGTTAAACATATTATGAACTGGAGAAAAATCTTGAAAACAATTAGAAATACCTAATCAAAGTAATGGAAAAGTGTACGATTTTACATGGCGCAGGTATGTTATTTGTTCATATTTTCGTTAAAAAATGCACTTAAAAAATTGAATATAATTTTCTCGATTAAAAGACTCTTTGGTTATTACAAAAAGATTTAACAATTCAAAAAGTTAGCAGATGTTAACATTTGAGTTAACACGATCACCGTTCACCGTGATTACGAAGAAATATATGCAGTGACATTTTTTTGTTTTTGGCAAAATTAAAAGCCATGCTTAAATTATTTATGAAATTACAAAACTTTCCTTCGTATTTCGTCTTCTTCTAAACTTAAGATATATCCTCTGACAAATCTTTGTTAAGCGAGTCATGCATCTTAGTTATTAGATAACATTTAGATCTTTATAAAATCTGTTAATTTTTCATGATAAATCTCATTTCTTTTCAACATGGCATATTTTCTCTTTTGTACTATTGGCGTGTGACTCGCAATCGACGGAATATTGAGAATATCAAGGCATGCCTATGCTGAGATCGCTGCTTTAGTTCTACTGGCCTTCGGTAACTTCGAGCAGTCTCTCTTCGTATGTCCAGGGCATCTCTTGACCGAACTTGTTGCGGTGCGCGATGTTCCTTGCATTGTAGAGTTTCTAAAACATCCAGACATTAAATACAAATATTCATTATAAAAAATAAATTATAATGAAAATAATTTTGCATTTTCATTTGAATTTTTAAAAATTACCGGATGATCAATATAAGCTTCACATTCATAACACCAGACCGAAAGATCGCAGAAGCTGAGTGCCATCGGGTGTTGAGTTTCCTGATTGTGAGTTAGACCGTGCTGATTGACGCTTCGCGCGCAATGCACAGTGTAACAATCCAAGCAGATCCAATTTTCCACGCTGCTGGCACATTCATGGCATGGTGCGCTCACATTAATACCCGAATCAGGTACATCCTTAACGGTTTCCACGTGCGGGCAATCCTTCAGAGGAATTACAGCAAACATTTCTTCATTTAACAAAGCCTGGAAAACCAAAGGGTACATTTAATTTACCAAAATTAAAATTCAGAATGGGATAATAATGACGTTTCCCAGTACAAGTTTACATCATTGCTTAGATCTATAAAATCTTTGATTTATAAGTAAGTCCAATCCAAAGTACAATGATAAAAGAATAAACTGAAATCGTTCAATATATGCAAATTATCAACTTCTTATTGTAAAAGAAAGAAAAAAAATTAACTAACATTCAAATTATCGGATAGGTAATCCGAAAGTGTCCCAGTTGTTACTTTCGAAGTTGAAGTTCCAGCGGAACTACCGCTGCACCCTGGTTCGTTATCAGAACTTTTGCTCGAGCCCTGATTAGATTTTTTCTGATTTTCATCGGCACACTCCTTTATACCTAAAAATGAAAATAAAAAGAAAACATCACAATTTACATCACACCTTTTCCAACTTAACAATATTATCAAAGTGCAAAACTCACCATTTTCAGAGCACTGCATTTTCATGTTTTCAATCTCACTCTGAAGTTTCGATAACTCGTCGCTGGTAACTTTACTTTTATTAATCAACACATTCAAATCTACTTTTTCGCTTTGAACCTTCTCAAGAGCGATTTTTAACTCGGCAAGATTGTTTCTCAAAAGAACGTCTTGCTCTTTGGGCAAAAACAGCTGGAATTTCAGGTTGGGCCAATACTGACGATGCGTTTTGAGCGTGTTGTTGATCGAGAATATGGCGCTGAGGTTTGGCATAGGGGTGGGGTCTAGCATCGGTAGCGGGTCGCCTAAAAGTGTTTTCGCGCACATTGCCATTGCATATGAGATTGATGTTACGTTATAACCACCCTCCAAGGAAAGAATTATCCGACCGTTTGCCAAAGACGATAACCAGTGTGTAAGGTGACCGTACATCTCTGGCGATACTTTGCAACCTAAAATTGATCATTTATTTTATCAACATTTCATATAAATTTTCATAAATAAAACATTTTTACAGTACAGATGGAAAAAATGAATATTTTCTTTTTATTCGCAAGTTTAAACAAAAAAAAAACATTTTTATAAGAGGGAATTTTTCTCGTGTTTTGTTTTTTCAAAATTACCTCCCAGAGGATCACCAACACAAGCATCAAAACCTGCAGAAACTAAAACAAGTTCCGGATTGAACTGATAAGCAATAGGCAGAACAACTTGTTGGAATGCAGCTACATATTCAGGGTCGCCCATCCCTTTCTGCGAATTAAAGCAAACATTAAAAGTTAACAGTTGAAGAATAATTACAAGAAATTACAAAAAAGGAAATAGTTGGTGTACCTTATTCCAAGGCACGTTTACAATGAATCCCTCTCCTCTGCCCGTTCCAACTTTGTCATAATTTGCTTCTTTGGAATTTGGGAAAAATGACCCGCGATCATAACGGTGAACGGATATGTATAAGATGGACGGATCGTCTTCGACTATTGACTGGATACCATTCCCATGATGGATGTCCCAATCAACGATCAAAACTCTAAAAAATCCAAGACAATTGAAAATTGTAATATTTTTTAAATAAAAACAAAAAAAATGAGTTGAAAAAGTTACCGTTTCAAGCCATGCATTTTGACGGCATATTTAGCAGCCATGGCAACGTTATTGAAAATGCAAAATCCACAAGCTGCGTCATGTTCCGCGTGGTGTCCCGGTGGCCTGATGATTGCCATGCCACACTGGATCTCACCGTTTAGAACGCTGTCAACAACCTGCAACAGCGATCCAGCAGAAAGCCGAGCACAGCTTTCGGTTGCATTGTTCAGGTAAATTGAATTATAGTTTTTTGCAAGTTTTTCCAATTCGCTTCTTTTTTCCAATTTAGCTGATTTTTTGATAGTGTCTAGGTAATCCTGCGAATGGACCAACAGCAACTCTTCGTCTGTCGCTGGTCTGGATTTCAAGAGGAAACCCCGTTTCAGAACTTCAGCCTCATGACATTTCGCCCAAATTCCAGTTATTCGTTCTGGTCTTTCTGGATGAGACTCGTCGGAGAAATCACGATGTTTTGTCATGATAGTATCATAGACGATTCCTAATCTTTGAGGCGCTTTGTTTAAATTTGTAACTGAAATGAAAATAATTGCAGCAATCACTTCGTCATTCAAATGTATTTAAGATTATTTTTAGAATCAACTCACTCTGTATGAGCAAATTAATTCTCTTCTCTAATTCTGCTTTTTTTTCAGCACACACAACTGGATAGCAGTTTCTTGTTTCGTA
The DNA here is from genome assembly GCA_030522925.1 of Trissolcus japonicus. Classification (NCBI taxonomy): domain Eukaryota; kingdom Metazoa; phylum Arthropoda; class Insecta; order Hymenoptera; family Scelionidae; genus Trissolcus; species Trissolcus japonicus. The sequence continues at coordinate 15,674 of JAPYZS010000401.1, forward strand.
GACTTCTGGAATATCGACTTCTCCTCTAAAGTTTGAAAGAAATAATAATTTCAATGTCGTAAAAGTCAATTATAGTGTCATTACTTATGGTTGATAATTTTATTTATTTCACCTGTACTCAACGATTGGCAAATGTCGGATGAGTTTTTCATCTGGGCTCGGAACACTGTTAATACTGTAGAGGTCTTGATACTGATAGCAGTTCCAGTAAGGTTTGTGCGCATAAATCACGTTCAGAATTGTATCTCGTACACTAAAAAATTGTTAATTTTTATCAATATTTTTTCACCTGTGTTTTTTTCTTTCCGATATTCACCTATTTGAAGGCGGTTCTAGTGTTTGTAACATTGGACAAGGGTCTCCCAAAAGCGTACGAAGGGTCAAGGCAGCGCCTTCTGCTAATGATTTCAAATAATAACCTCCCTGAAATATAAATATATTTTAATTCATACTTGTAATTATTATCAATCATTTATTTTCTTTTCATGATAATACCAACCTCCAAAACAACACAGACTTTTCCTGAAGCAAGACTCATCAATGATGAGATTAAATGCGCATAACAAGCTGGCGTCACCTTCATTTCTCCCTGAAATAAAGTATATAAAAGTTTGTCACACCAGTTCATAGAATACTTTTTCAGCTTCGATTTGATTTTTAACGTTATTTTTATCACTTTAAAAGGAAAAAATTTAAGTGATTTTATTTTTTTCACACAACCTTTTCATCGCCTATTGCCGCATCAAAGCCAGCCGATACAACGACAAGGTCTGGTGCAAACTAAGAAGAAAAAATGTATGATTAATAAATTTTACCTCAGGGCAGCCGATTGCTGCGTCGTATCCAGCCGAAACTACTATTAAGTCCGGTTGAAACTAAAAATTTAATGCAACACTTGTAATCTTAGATATTCAAGCATTTTATAATAAAAAATTATTGTCTAATTCTGTAATATTTCGTTGTGTAAAGATTGACATTGAAAAAAGTACCTCGTACGCCATGGGCAACAAGACTTGCTGAAAGATGGCGAGATAGTCCGCATTTTGCATGCCTATTTTATTCAACGGTACGTTGAAATTGTAACCTTCTCCGGAACCTTCCCCGACGTTATCAAAGTCAGACTCACGCAGGTTCGGCCAAAATTCTCCATGTTCGTATCGGTGAATGGAAAAATAAACAACTCTGTAACCAATTCAATTGTTACCAAATTTATAAATTCCATTTCGTAAATTTCCTTTTTTCAAATCTTGAAAGAACATACCTAGGATCGTTATAAAACATTTGCTGGGTCGCTTGTCCGTGGTGAACATCCCAATCAACAATCAAAACTTTTTTCGCCAAACCACTTTGTAAAACTTTCTCAATAGCGATTGCCACGTTATTGAAAAAACAGTATCCGCAGTATTCGCTTTCCATCGCATGGTGACCAGGGGGTCTGAGATTAAAAAAAAAACATAACAATTTCATTTGATTTAAAGTCATAATTTTCTTAAATAACATTCTCAGAAAGAAAACTCACCTGACAATTGCCATTCCATTTTTAACTTCTCCTTTGCACACACTTTCGACCAAATTAATCGTTGATCCAGTAGCCAAAAGCGACAACTTATAAGTAGACTACAAACAAAAGTGCAACAATAAATGTATCAACTGAGTAGAAATGATAAATAATTTTGAAAAAATTAATGAAAATGAAATTCTAAAATAATCATAATAATAAGAAATGAAATAAAAGTTATAAAACAAATTTAAAATTCAAATTTACCGGATGAAAATAAACCGAGTCGTATTTGGAAGCTAGTTGTTCGAGTTTGTCGAGATCGTTGCAGTCTTGTGTTGCCCTGAGCTTTTCTATTTGGTCGTTATCGTGTTTCAGTAGGAGCTCTTCTTTGGTTGCCATTCTGGCCTCTATCGACCGACACCTCTGGACTAGACCCAGCTCCTCGCACCGCTGCAGCACTCGGTTGAACCTCTCAGGACACTCGGGGTAATTTTCGTCCCACAAACATCTGTGCTCTGCCATCGATCTATCAAAAACTAAGCCGGTATCTTTGTTGTGACACTCTTGCAACGCTGTCATCGATTTCTGATAAACGTCAGCAATTATCATGTCTGGTACTTTCTTCTCTTCCTTTTTGCGCTGCATTGCTTTTTGTTTGGCAGCTAAAATTACTTGTGACGCTTTGGCCTGAAAAATAAAAAAAAATTGCTTATCTCTTCATTTTGATCAATTGTTTATATTTGCTTTTAAATTAATTTTTGTTTACTCTAATGTGTAATGTTATTTACGTTTGATCAAAAAGTAAACAAAGAATAAGGACTGACTTACGTTCATAACTCTCGCCGAAGTTCTTTTGACATTAGTGACAGTTGACATCTTGCTTTTCTTAGGATCTTTCCTGGAATTTTCGATGCTTTTCAACAGCTCGATCTCGCTGTCAGCCAACTGTTTTGCCGCAGCATACAAGTCCCTCTTTGTCTCAGCGCCAGACTGATGAGAAAATGAGAACAAAAAAGCCGAAACAAGATAAGTGAAACTCAAACGAACAGAGGGAAATTTATCAAACCGTTGAATAAACAATTGGAACGGAATATATAATCAGGCGCGACGATGCGTATAGGCGCGGAAAGTCGAACTGTCACTCTTGTCATTGTGCAATTTTTGATGAGTGTAGGCGGACTGGTGAGGTTAGGTCGCTATCTCGCCGAGCAAAACATCCTTATATGTAATGAAAAAAAAAGTCGGCTGCCCCTACCCGCGCGGCTCTATCGATTGTGAATGTTTACTATAGTTGAAAGATTATTGCAGTCACCGAGAAAAATGCCACCGAACGAGATAACAAAAATTACGACGACAAAGATACTCACCATCCTTGCGCGTTTCTAATTTCTGGTTTTGGGATTAAGTTAAAAAAAAGTCAGACTCCCGAGTTCATGGGGTTGTCTTTTTATTTTATTTATGGTCTGTGTAACATTTTTATATAATATATCCAGTTTTTTGGAGGTAATGTTTTCTTTCCGCAAAAATAAACGCTTTCCTCTTCTGCCAAGTTCAGGGTTGTTTACATTCTGAAGTTGGCTATAGAATGCTGAAAGGGGGTGATATAGTTCATTGTTGTTATCTTTTCCGTCAAATCAATTAGAGTCGCAGATGACCTTCAAAATGAACGGTTTAAATTTGATCCGTTATTAGCAATAAAATTGACACTATAGTATATTTTATATTTTTAAGGTTATGTACGTCGTTTTTATTTGAAGGTAATTTTTTAATGTGTATAATTTTTTATTCTATTTATTATTCATTAAATTTTCATTTGACTGTATTAAAATTTATTTGTAAATATCATCAAAATCAAAATAATCATATTTTCCCGCGCTTTATAGTTTCCACGCACTGCGCATCAGACGATATTCCAGTCGAGCAAAGTTCACACGTCCAGCAGGCAGCATCCAAGAATGGCCGCAATAGGAAAGAATTTGCGACACTTGTCGTTGACAATTGGCAAAGCAAATTTTACAGTCAAGAGGTAAACAATTTTGTAAACAACCGTCTGTGATGATTAGGCTGCAAGTTTTTTTATACAATTCGTCCTCGTGCTTTCATGAATTTCTGTCTGCTCCATTTAGCCTTGACAATATTTTGACACAACAAATCATCTTCATTTCAGATGTTTCACAAGATCATCCGGCCAAGAGAACATGGCCAAAGTATTTTCACTCAAGAGTGATACGACCAAGAAGTCGCACTCCAGGATGCTGTCAGAGAAGGACAACATCTTTGCTCTTTACACAGAAAATATCATTCCAAGTCAAATGGACTCGTATCTGTCGACTTAGTGAGTTTCGCCTTCAATCAAACGAATTTGAAGAATCGATTAAGAATTGAAAAGATGAACAGACGTTTTTAGGGTCTGTAAAATTGGATGTTAAAATTTAAATGAGTCTTGATTTTGTTATACCAAAATTTGTATTGTATTTTTCAAAAATCAATTTCATAATATTTTTGTTTACTATATTTCTACACCGTATTTGTTTTATACTGATAAGATTAGTTACTATAACAAACACTGTGTTCAATTGTAAGAAAATTGTGTAACTCGTCCTTGAGTAATTCGAGGATACAAAAATTTGAAAAGTTTTGGCAATGAGAAGGAGTAACAAAACAGTCGGCTGATTGCAGTCACTTTACAGTGAGAAGAATGTGCAATTAATTGATTCAAAGAAGGATGAGTTGAATTGTGGACTGATAGGATCGTGGATGGTCAACATAGGTGAACTGGACCAAGCACTCCATCTTTGGCAATATACAGGTGGATTCCAATCGATCGATAAGGCGCAAACTCTCCTCTCTACAGACAAAGTAATTTTACAATCTCATGTCACTGTCAACTTAGTTTTTTCAGCAATCTTTTTGTATCCATCCGTTTTTTATTCCAGGATTATAAGGACCTACTCAAGGAGCGTAGCAAATGTTTGAGATCTCGTCATCTGCAGTACATGTTGGCATTCAGTTATTGGCCACAAATTGAAAAGAGGAGCGGGACGAATGTTTATGAAATTCGAAGCTACACACTCAAGCCTGGTACGATGATTGAGTGGGGCAATAATTGGGCCAGGGGCATCAATCATAGACGCAAGTACAATGAGGCATTTGCTGGTCTATTTTCACATGTCGGACGACTTTGTGAGATATATCATATCTGGTGTAAGTATTTTGATAATAAAATCGTCAACTTGGAAGAGTCACTCACAAAACGATGATTTAAATGAATTAAATTAAAAAAAAAAAAAAATAAAATTGTTACGTCGACCAATTGGAAACAGTTGTTTTGAGTTCATCCATTAAGTTCAATTGATAAATCAAGTTCATCTATTATGATAAATTTGTTGCTTTCAGGTTACAAAGATTTGCAGTCGAGAAAAGAGGCTCGTGAAAATGCATGGAGGGAACCAGGCTGGGACGATTGTGTCGCGTATACGGTGCCTTTGATCCAAACGATGCATTCCCGTATTTTGCACCCAACGTCGTTTTCCCCAACTCAGTAACTTTGTATAAACACCTTGCCATCTTTTGTTTTGTAATTATATTACGATGTTACGATGAAATAAAGTTATTTACAGTAAGAAACGAATCTTGGCCTTCTCCTCTGTCTCGACGCTTTTTGTCAGAGTTTTCAGCAAATCCATACAGGGGAACGAGAGTTACAACTTTGATGGCGTACGCGACTGTTCCGTCTTGCGACCAATAAAACAGATTGGGAACTACACGAGTTACGATTATATGATTGTGACGCACCCACGCCCAGGTCATGTTCAAAAATTCTTATACGGTATCGTTTGAATAAACCAACCGAGTTTTATCCTTTTGCAACTGGACCTTAAATTCTCGTCGAGTTTCACTACTTGTCGTAAATATAGTACAAAATTACTCCGGCGATTAGGTAAGAATTCGAAATTTTCTTTTTCTATCTCATATTTTTATTTCTCTTCTGTTTATTTATAGTTCGGTTTTTAGATCCTACTAATAAGAAAAAAATGAAAGGAAGAGATCAGCAACTGTAACCCTTGCCAAGTGAGGAGCGTTTAATGAAATGAAGCGACACTTAATAGCACTCGAAATTGCAGGGCGTTTTGATTATGTTGTATTTGGTTGAACGCTGAACTGTACAGACAAAATTAACAAGAGATGGAATTAAAGGGGATAATGGCACGGTAGATGGGGTAACAATGTATTATACTCCCGTCTGTGAACTCCCGTTGCAAACCGCTAAATCCCACCCACGTGTCTAACAGTTCAGTAACTACGACCAAATTGACTTAATCGACAGCTACCAATTTTCTTTATTCGTCAATGCTCGATCACAACTCAGTGCACTTCAACTTACACCTTTACACACTGCAACTTAGTCTTGAAAACAAACATTTGCGAATTCCAATCAAAGATATCTCACATTTGCAAAATATTCTATATAAAATGAAAAAAAACTGTTTTTAATTACAATTTCTTTTTGCTAGGGGTCTGCAGATCTGTATTAGGAGATGATATAAGAATTGGAACTAAAACACCATAAGTTACAAGATAAAAGACGAAATTCAAGCCTCTGATATTATTACAATTATGGACTGTTAAACGTGCTGTATCAGGCGCAAGATTACACGAAGGGTGGACGCTGGTCACTTGATCGCCAATTCATGTAAATTTTGGCTGGCAAACAGCGCGCGAGCAAGTCGACCCCGATTCCCGACTTGCGACACTCTCCCTTGTATTTTTCTCCCCCGGTTCGCAGATACGTCGCATGTACACTTACAAATAAATGCAAATCTTGTTCTATCACCCACTGTACAAACGGCGCCGATGTTTACCGTTGAATATTCATACGGGGCTTGCGGCTTTTGTCTGCCTTGACCCATGAAAAATCGTTCGCTCTTCATAATTACGCGATGGCTGCTGGTATACTCGCCGCTTATACGCAAATATACTATTTTCAGCTCAATGAACATCCGCGAAGGGTTCAAACTCCCAACGCTCGGGATGCGTTTTCGCTATCTCCTCTCAATCCTCATCTGATTGATTGGGCGATGCAAGAAACATTTTCTCTTTCTTTCGTAATCCATATTATTTATTATCATCGGTATATTACCATTTCGTTATCAATATTTTCCAGTCTTATTTTCAGTCATTCAGGACTTTTTAAAAGCTTTTGATAATTATTATTTTTTTAAGCCTGATGTGTCGATGGGCAGTTTAAGACGACTGATGGAATTATAAGAAAGTTCGATCGCAGATAGTCTCGGAGGGAAGTATAGTAAGTTGAACTGGCGTGTGATGTTCGAGCGGGTTCATGTTATGGAGATTGGGTTTGCCGTAAGAATACAAATGGGAGCGTCGTCAAATCTTGCATCGAAACGTGCGGCTCCTCTTTTCTCCATCTCGCGTCACTGTCCGTTTATTGAGATTGACATTGGCTTTGCATCCGATCGTGTCAATTTTTCTATCGGTACTCACGATAATAAAGCGCCAGTTTTTCTAGTTTTATATTTGTTATTATTCTTTTCGTCCGAACCAACAACCAATTGAATTCACATGCAAAAGTTATTGTACCACGAAGGGTTGCCGAATTTGAATCTTACATATGGATCTCTCATGTACGATTTGTCAAAAGAGGAATACGATGGTTTTCCATGAAAAAAATATTCGAGACACACGACGCATTTCACGCCTAATTTGTTGCAGCTTCGGTTCTGAATAATCCCGCGACTTCATACCATGCGGGCCACGTATTATGGCATTGCCACTTTTCTTTTTTTATTTTCACCAAGTGCGAACATCCTGCGAGTCTCCCAACGTTCTATTGATTGCGGCAAATCTTGTTTTTATTCTCCCACTTACATTTTATCGCTACCAGAAAAGAAAAAGCTTTTCTGAACAATTTGCAAACATTTTAAGAGATTTGTACAAATTTATTATACAATCACTAGCTGTATATACCTCACACGAGGTGATTTTAGTCTTCACTGAAAAAATAATGCTTTAGAAAAAACGTTTTATATAGTCATTTTTTAAAAGTATCATTTTATAGATTTCAGTTTATGGAGAAGAATTTAAAATGTGCCATTCAAATACAATATCAGTGGAAACAATCAAGAATTTGTATTAGCAACTGCAGGACAACTTATGATACAAAATAGGATTACAACTAAAAGCGTCTCCCGTGTCACAAATCACATAGAGACTCTGGCTTGCACACAATCGCAAATAACATAGTCCGGCACATATGACTGCCTTCGTGATTTATATCAAGGATTTTGCCAGGCCGGGGGATGGTTCGAGGCTCTTCTCTCAAAACAGTTAAAACTTGAATGGAAGCGGCGTCGCACTTTTGCGAGCGGCGTTTCAATTTTCGGTCGAAACACATAAGAGTCGGTAGCTGGGTGGCGATGGTTTATCCCGGACCGAGATCTCCCCATATATTTCTTTCCCGTTGACCCCACATGGTCATATTCATTAACAGTATCTGATATTCATGGTGGTTGATTCGCGCCCAAATAAATCTCGACTCGGCGCGCAAACAGTAACACTGCTTTTCCTGATCCAATTCAGATTTCGTGATCGAAACAAAAGGGGGAGTACAAAAAAGCGAGCTGAAAAGAGAGAGCCGGCTAAATGCCCGAACGTGATCCGAGCTTAAATTGTTCCTGGACTTTGTGACGAATCTCGTTAGCCTCAAACCCACCCCCCATCGAAGAAACTGCAGTCGTCTTGGCGGTTCATACACTCTCTCGACCTAAGGAGCTTCCGCGCGTCTTCGGCGCACAAGCCTTTCAGACATTCGTGGGCACTCAAGCGTGGCGCATCATCCGAGGTCTGCGTTTGATATTGAAATTAATTTTCAGCCATCGAAGATGCTTAATGCGCCCTCTTCAAACGACCCAATCGGCCCACAAAAATGACCGTCGCAATCATAGATAGCCCTTGGTAGACGTTCTCTAATCTGCTTACAAGTTACAGTTTGGGGCTTTTTTCTTCCTCCCCATCGAGGAAACTTGAAAAAAAAAAAAAAAACTATCAAACTCTTTTTCCAAGTTGCAATTCAATTCGCCACATTTAGGTGTGTTTCTTTTGAAAGCCATTTTTAGTCGGCTCATTTCAGTTGTTCCCTTTTTCCTCATCTTAAAAACTCGGATCAATCAACTTTTACAATCAGAAAACTAAATTAAGAAGTGATTTTTTCAAAACTGAATTTTGGAGACAATTGTAATTTGCCAATCTGTACTTGATTTAAAAAATGGTTTCCAAAAGAAGGCCCCCCCCGAGGTGTGGAAAAGTGGCTGACGAAAGTCATTGGCAGATAAACTGGGCTATCGGTCGTTTCACACTTTGTAATCAACGGAAGGACGGAAAGTCGAGTGGACGAAAGTCGGGAATTGTCCATGCATTTCAGGATGTAAATTAATTTCTAGATAGGCTCCATAAATCAATGTGCACCACTCTATAACGAGTGGCGCTCTAAATCATACGGCCGTAATTGCGGCGTCCCTCGTGGAGCGCCTCTGTGTTATACGTACCGGAACGCTTGACAAAATTTTGTACGAAATAATCATAAAAAAGCTCGCAAATTAGTTTCCGTCCGAGAGGATATGAATCTTTTGCTCCGATCAATTTTTGTTGGCAAGATCCAAGTGACGAGAGGCAGCGAGCGAGGAAAAATATAAAGCGCCGAACAAGCTTTTTCCCTGGCCGCGAACAAGTATTCGGATAAAAGAAAGGCACGTCAGAATAGCTTGCATCGGCAATGGTTAGGTCAGTTTGAAAGAAAGCACAAACGCGAAACTCAAACGGGGCCGAAACAAGTCTAATTTCGGATACGACCCCTGCATTGAGACATCACGTATGCTACGCACCATAGCCGCTTGAATACGATACAACCTAATGGGATCCGTCTTCCGATACAGAAAAGCATCAAACGTGAAATATTTCTTACACGCGATCGTTATACAGTGCCAACTTATCTTACCCTTTTAGGGGCTGTTTAATACGTGCTAAATATGCAAACGATTTTTTCTTTTTTCGTCTCAACAAAATTTTTCTCTCGCAAATTGTTGATTGATCATTTTTTTTATCCGTCATGAAATTGTGATTTTATACACTTAAACTTTATGGACGATATAAAAAAACTGTAAAAATTCTGGGTGCCTTTATTTTGATCCAGTAAAATTGTACGATAAATTTTCAAGTAAGAACGTTCAAGTTCGTTTCAAAATTTTTTGAAGAAACTTCCGAGTTGTTTTATTATTACTCTAAATAAAAGACCCTGAGGGCGACTCGGGATCAAAATTCTCAACCTGAGACGTTTTTTTGGGTTTTGAAAATGTGCCAAGGATAAAGAAAGAAAAGAAAAAAAAATGGGTTTTATATTTTACATTACCTTTCATTGTTTCTCAACATTAAAACTAAAAAAAGTTAAGAATAATAATTGTCTTCTCATATTTCTCCTGATTCAGATGAATTATGTCCCGTAACTTTCCATAAACTTTGCCACAAGACTGATTTTATAACTGAAAACATAAATGGTTCGAATGAGTCAATTATAAGCATGAACCTCCGTTGTGTTAAAATAATAGTTCAATTATACGCAGCTTGTCCACCCTCCGAATCTAATTACAGTTGCAAAATAAATTTGAGATTGTTGGCCCAGTCAGCAAATGGAGTCACAATTACGTATGTTGCTGTAAGGATTTGAAAACGAGAACGAGTCCATAAGAGGCTGACGATTTATGATCCGAGGGCCATACCAACAATGAGTAAACGTTCGGTTATTACTCCGGCAGCATGAATGAGCGAGGGATAGGAGTGTCCACCTGTCGTGTATCACATACACGTATCGGCCGTTTGCACTCGAGTACCTGCAGAGACACGTTAACCTCGATCGTCTCTGGAAATATATATAAGTATTCCCGAAGGCGAGGGGCAATTTGTCCCGGTCATTTGGCGAGCCCGTGGGGACTCCCTGACTGTAATCCAATCACTGGCCACACTTTGCCTCTTCATCTAAAAATCGCCGTCTCACTCCGTGGGGCGATCAGGCCAGTCTGTTCTACACGTTTTGTAGCGCTATTTGTCAAAAAGAATTCGACGATTGACGCACTGTTTTTATTTGATCACGACACGCCCGCTAAATAGTTCGTTTCCGAAATTCGATCTACTCTACTCTCTCTGCCATCGTCCCTTCGGGGTCCAACAATTCAGATTATGGATCGACCAGCGTGTCGAATTTTAATCACCTTTCTTATTTTTAAATTACCATTTTAGTTGTTCAAAACTTTTTTTGGTCTTTTATTTTAGATTAGAATTCAACCCTCTCCCGGTGCAATTCTATAGGATTCTGATAGGTGTGAATCGCTTTGATTGTGTCTGTATACATGCAATTTTACGTAAAACAATAGTTTTTAGAGTTTTTATTTTTATTTTTTTTTTATGTTTTCAATACGAAAAAACGGTTTTCACAACACCGGGAGAGTGTTAAACACTTTTCGAAGTTGATTTCAACTTGGAGACTGAAACTCGACAGACATTTTGAATTCTAGTTATGCGGTCAAACTTAGTGGCGCGTGACAAGGACCTGGCGTTGAAGAATTGGAGGATTCATTGGCGACGTAATCATCAAATAGTGTCCTCTCACGCAGTCAATTTTCGTCCAGAGGAGCGAAAAAGTGGCTGGGAAAAAGGATACACACAGGCCTATAAAGTCGCCCGACAGTCGCTCCATCGGTTTTAATATGGTAGCAGTCGCTTCGCTCGGCGAATCCACTAAGTCATATCCGTGACACTTGTGGGGAAAAGAGGCGCGTATAATAGATGCGACTCAAGGATAAGGACTGGTAAGGACTCCAACTTGTCTCATGCTTCAGCAGGCATTTTCAATTTCAATCGACGCGTGGCCTCGTGTATCTTTGTTTCATACGTAATATCCAGTGGATATCGCTAACACCGGGGAGCGCAACTTTTTTAATAACTGTCATTTAAGGATTTCCGTTTTTACGACTCTGTCGAACTCTCCAACGTCACAAGTTGTAAACTGAGTCCGACCAATGACCCGGAGGCAAATTTCAATCCCTTTTCCTTTTTTTTTCCTTCTTTTCTTGTTTCCAGAAGACGAAAGTTAATGCACACAGTTGGACGAAAATCTTGAACAAATATTGATGAAAGTTTGAATTCAGTTCCGCGGGGACAAAGCTAACGTTTTTGCGCGGCAGCAAAGGAATGGGGTGGTGGCGGACAAAAGAGAGCAATGCGCCTGAACGAGCGTGATAGTGTATTGTCACATCTCAGGCACGGCGTGTATTGTGCTCAGCATGAAAGCCCACTTGATCACGATCCACCGGCACTCTAGCATCGCTCAGGTGCCCGATAAGATGTTGATTGAAATTCATGCAATGCCTTAGTGTTAAATCTATCATCGACTCGCATCGACACTCGTATTGTTTCCGCGGAATCTACCATCGCAACAGCCAAGGACTTGCTCCGGGGTAAGACGTGGCCAAGCTGCTCAAAAATAATCATAATAATAGAAAAAAAAGAAGAACAAAGTTACACGTTTCAACTGCAAGATGAGCCTTTCGACTCTAAAATAAATAGAAGAGTCAGCATTAAAAAGTTATAATTTTAAAATCAAATAATTATTATACAAGTTTTAAGGTATAATATATATTAGTGTTAATATGATAATTAATCGTTTAGGTTGAGTGGAGTGAGAAATGGTATAGGAGAGCAATTAGATGGTCTTTGGAGTATTGTCCCGTACAGCTATGATTGGAGGACATAATGATGAATGCTGTTAAATGCAGTTGGTGAAGTGAATTGCAAGAACGGTGACAGAGGATCGAAGACGAAAAAAGAATTGGGAGTTGGAGAAAAGAAGCGATGTGGGTAGATTCCCCGGATCCCTGCGGAGTAACTAACTGAACGAGAGCCGAGGATATAGTGGAGGGTGTTAAAGCAATGTCCCATTAGTATGTGGCTGGCGTCGTAACACCGTAGCACTACCACATGGTGGTCGCGTCGCGGTCAGTCTATATCTGCGACACGGGCCACCCTTGTTTCTTCTATCTGCCGGACTAACACGAGAGAATATCGGACACGTAGACGCGCAACGAAACCTGTCAATAGCCGGCTTGTTAACGCGACAATGATCGGCTTAACCAACGGGAAATATCTGCCCGCACCGACAACTCGCAATGGGTTTACGACTCCCGGGCTACGACCAAAACTTGATTCTCCTCCTCACGTGTCAACACACTTCTTTTTTTCTCCCCGCATTGTCTGATTTCATTGTTTTGCGCAAAAATTTATCTTGTTATTATCAGACGGATGGGTCCAGTATTTGATAACGCTGATTCCACGAGTGAAACACATCTTCTACTTTTGGATGAAAAAAAAAAAAGAAATCCTTTACAGATTATGTGCAACCCAGATTTTGTTCATTGAGGAAAGATTTTGAATAAGTTTATAAATAATTGTTTTGTTTGGAAAGTGTATTGGTGAAGCTGATTAGTCGTCGGTGTTAAGAGGAGAACAAAAGCCGACTAATGAAGGGGGTAGTGATCCCTACAATTTATTATACTCTGAGCAACACTCGAACAATCGGTCAATTGGTTGAAGAAATCGCGAAAGTTGGTTCCGAATCGGGAACTAAGTTTAGCTCGCCAACAGGAAATCAGATAGTCTCCGCGCCGGGACAACACAGCGCCCCAGCGTCTTCGCAGCCTCGGACTTTGTATGGCTTATTTATTGAAGAACTTTGTGAGGGTTAAACAGCCGTAAATCCTCCCTCCGGGATAAGAACATGGCTACTTAATTGCTCGAGCTCACTTCTGCCCTATTGATTGGCTAACGATGATTTGTTACGTATGTCGGATCGGAATTCAAACAACACATCCATCGCGGATATTAATCGAGGATTGAAGAGGGGCCGCTTAATTTAGCGTTATCAGTTGCTCGTTCATAAGCAAGTGCGAGGCTCTCCGTTTCCTTTTTTTTACTCTCGCAACTTCGAGAGCGGCGTCTTCTTAGAATTTATTCACTTATCTCATTCGGCAATAAGGATGCAAGTCACCCTGTCGAGATAGCAAGACGTTGATGTGAATTAATGGCAGCTTAAGGTACAGTTAGTAGCGGAGTGTCGCGCCGGGGTAGTATTAATTAACACGACCCCAAAATCCCGTCTTAACCCCTGATTTCACCGACATGGGGACTGCAAAGGGGCGAGTGCGCGCGACTCCCAAACGAATAACCGATAAATATTATCTCCTCTGAATTATGAACCAACATACTCGCGCACGCAATCGTCCTCATACTATTCCATCTATTGAAAAAGCTGATAGATTTAAATAAGAAGAACGAATGGCGCGATCAAAGCTCAATTTGCTCTCTCAACTTCGCGGATTTAATCTCTTTAAAGTTCTTCCACGATGGAAATTTTATCAGGCCCCGATCGGATGGGATATTTGACATTTTTCAAATCTCGTCGCCGCCACCTCATTTTTTATAATTTTTTTTTCACTTCCGTTTTTTTTTTTTTTTGCGGTTGAGCTATAAAATTGGTCTGTGGGCAGTTTGGTCCAGCCGTGGCGCACGCTTTATTGCATGTAAAACATTTATGTCCAGCGGATATTGAAGGTTACCGTGTGTCTTTCTTATATGATATCCGCAAACCGTCGAGGCTCTCGATATTCATCGTATGCGCGGAAACATATGTTGGCGTTCCATATTTTATCGCGCTTCCAAATATCTGCTTTATGGGAATCAAATGAGCCCTTCGTTTGATCTGCCAATGGAAAATTACAATTCTTCTTCGTCCGGTCATTTTAGCACTTTTTTTTTTTGAATTTTAGAAAACTTTTTTAATTTGCGAGTTTATAACGACCCTCTCGGTCGGACACTCTAACAGGATGTATTAACATGACATTCAACAGTTGAGTTCGTTTATTCGCGACATTAATAGGGCGTCAAGTCATGTCACGCTGACGCGCGACAGTAGTATTAGTCTCGTTAGGGGTGACCATGGTATTTCTTGCTTCTTCTAGTACCCATTTCTCCATCAAATGACACGTATTCATGGTTTCCTGTTATTCTTGTTAGTAATCGACTGCTTAACTTTATTTCATCTCTTCATAGTACTAATTTTATTTTTTTTTAATTAACCTTGAACTCACATTTCTTTACAGTGTATTTTTTATTGTGAGATGTTCTTTTATAAAAATTATTTTAAATTTATCATCTAAAATGTGAGAGTAAATATTTTGAAAAATATTATAATGAGATGTTTAGATTATGAGAAGAATAATATTTAAAAAAAGAGACATTTTCAATGATGTTTTTAGTTAAAAAAAAGATTCATTAAACCGGAGCAACAATGTGACCAAACTATAATAGCAGCAGCCTTTTAATTGGGATTCGTGAAACCTCAAGTGGTGATACGAGGACACTTTATTTCTTGTTCGGCACGTATACCCAACACCAGTGTAAGATTTATACACGCGTGACGCGACAACCCTATGCTCCGGCTCGTGCGGGAATCCACGATTGAAAATTCGATACAGTTTAAAATCACCCCAAGACCAGGGGCCGTTTAAATGTCCCTCGCTGCCTATTTTAAACAATTCTCTCGAGCTTGCCGAGAGAATAAATCAATGCACTCAAATTTACCGCTATTGGATCATTTTTCTTCCGCTCCGTTGCGTGTCAAAAAGTAAATTAAATTCGACATCGTTTGACCCCGATGTTTAATTTTATTTAGATTGACCTATGATTCATATTGTGTATAAAAATTCCTGGTTAAAAATTGTCAAATCAGGATTTTGAAGTTGGAAAGATTTTATGCACGAAATTGTGGCAAAGTGTTGAGCTCCGCGCTTGATCAATCTTCATGAAATTAGTCCGAGACGTAACATCGAGGTGAATAGGGTTAAGTAGGTGCAAATTGAACGGAGTAAGAAGCCTCACAGTGCAAAGTGCAAAGGGTAACATACAAAAAAAAAACACAAGGATTATCAGCGCACATTTTTGTTGAATCTGATCTGTTACTTGGTTGGTCTTTTGCATACCTGATACATTTCTAGAGACAATCTATTTTTCCACTTTGGAATCCTCAAAAATGGTTAAGCGCTGTGAAAACTTTATATTGGACAACATAGAAATTGTCACTTTGAGAATATACATTTCTGAAATCAAAATAGAACAAAACAAATGAATCTGAATGTTGTATCGTAATGAAAAAAAAATGAGAATTTCGCACTCGCATTTGTCTATTAAATCTGGGACGAGTTTTCAAGTAGGCTCGGCAACGACCACCTTTCGCTTCATTCTGTAACACTAAATCGAAGCCTTATCAGGCTCTGTTGCAAATATTGATAGTATTAGGTCATAGAAACCGATACCTCTTACAACTTTGATGTATCAATAGCTTAACTGTCGTGAAAAAAATCCACTTTGGATGGACGATGGCAAATGCCAAATTTTTTGCGGAAGTTGAATAAAATCCGGTTTTACAATGTTGTTTCCAATTTCAGGATCAAAAGTTTGGACCAGATGGATTGCGGAAGACCGTTCTCCCATTAGAGAGAGGAGACTGAAACCAGATTTCCGGTAAATGGCTCGGACCAATTCGTTCCAGTATTTAACTCTAGTCGAAGGAGCGCGACAATAATGCCACGTGATTGCCGAGAGTCGATTGGGTGCTCCCCCGGGGCGGCGTTACATTTTGCGCACTGAACGTCATAAGGGCAGACGCGGAGGGATAAGTCGATATCGATGCCGATTATTGCGTATTTTGTTTCGTGTGTTGACATCGGTGCAGGAAGTAGGGTAGCTCATCTGATTAGCGAGTATTGATCTCTTTGACGAGTGGATTGACTCACTGGGTCAGGGTGACCTCTTTCAGGGTCTTTTGTTACGTCAACGCGCGCGCTAACTAATCGGGCAAGACTTTTGGCAAGCGTCGCATGCATGTATCGTTTGTTTGCACTCGAGTCCTTTTGTATCCAGAGAGAGCTCCCATTTCGAGAATCTGTCGCGGCAGCAATTTTTGCAACACCCAAAGTGGCCTGTACAGATAGTTCACCTTTTTTAATGCAACTTGGACAGTTAAGCGTACCCTGTTGGACAATTTACACCGAAGCTAGGGTAAAAGACGCGTATGAGTGTGGTCGCTCCCGTAACGCTTCTTAGCATTTTTATGCGACCTGCCGCTGACATTTTATTTTATTATATCGCCGACCGCTGTCCGACGTCCATTCAGCCGAGGCTCTTGCTCACATCCAGAATGGTGCATCCAACAGAAACTGCCAACATAAAACATCTCGACTTTATGTCCTCTGGTTTTCTCCAACGTTGATAACAAAACTTTTGTTTCATAACAAATGATTTTTCATCATTTCGGCTACGCTGTTTCCATGACTTGATATGTCAAAGGTCCAAAACCAGCTGGTGAAAATATTTTGAAAAGTCCGTTGTTGTATATTGGTTGAGTTTCACATCGACGACGATGCGTGACTTTGTATCCACATAATCGGTTAACTCGCTGGCCCTCTTAAACCGTATCTAGGAGGGTCCCGGCGGCAATCTTCTCATCCCAAGGCGTGTATCCCGGCGCTCGCGGTGATTTACTGGAATCCGAACAGCGCGCAGAGTCAGTCGACGATCAGTCGGATCATAAATATCAGGTGTCCTTTTTTTCTCTTTGGCCCGACGATGTAACCCCCCGGAGCAAGAGTCAAACTTGGTGTGCGGCTGCGAACACATTCGTCTTCTCGTTACCGCCGGGACCACCCCCCCATCAGCTCCCTTTCAATTCGCCCGGAGAAAATCTTGTTTCTCTTTCGTTGTCCGTCTTTTCCCTCCCCGCGACATCTGGACATTATTATTTTATCGGCACACTGCGAGCTCGTGTTGTTCCGTAACGAAAAATAACGCAGAACAAAAGTCTACTGTCTGTCCGATAGACGCACACAAAATTACTGATAGATATCGGCTCGCACGTCTCACTTCTTGGCGCCAAATTTTTTATCCGCCGACGGGTTGAGATAAACCAGGTGATTGCGATGAAATAAAAGGAGCCGCGCGCGTTGAACCATGGCCGATTTTTCAGAAGCGATAAAACAATTTTATCTTCGTTTTCTCGAGGTTTTTGATGAAAAGGACCTGACAATGAGACGTGCGAGAGGAAAAACGGGCCCGAGGCTCTGGCTCTGGCCATATATTATATTGTTTTTTGCGAGCGTAACTTGCAACACAGTGCAAGCCCGTATGCGATTAGCATGACAACGCCGCAGGGGTTGGCCGATAGCTGAGCCGATAGCCAAGGGTGGAAGAAGAACGGAGGACGCTTGTCAGGCCGTATTTTTTATCTAGTCACGGTCAACTGGTTCGGTGTCCCTCCCGCCCATTATTAGCGCAGCACACATAGCGCGGCAATGGTCTCGGCCGCTCCGTCCGTGTGTCCATCCACCTAACGTCCACGGCTTATGGCTCCAGAGAAATAGGGTGGACCCCTTGTTCGGTTTTATCTTTTTAGTATTATTGCTCGATCGCCGCTGCGGGCTCCTCCGATTCTCCAAAAATCCGGAAAGTGACATCAACCCCGTTCGCATAATTCGGCTCTAATTTGTGCGAGGCAATCAATCTCGTCCGGATTCACCAAGTTACGCAGGCTCTGGCATCATTCCACTTGTATCCTCAACGATCGGATCAACAAACTAAGAGGCTACCAAAAATGAGGAACCGATGCGGAATAATAATACACGGATATTTCCAACGTCTTCCGATCCTGAGATTCAATATCGGCCTGATCCGATATATGTCGGAGTGTAAGCGCGCGTGCATGTATGGAGGGTGGCATGTACATAAGTTACGTGTGTGTACTCTGTCTCTCTCTCTCTCTCTATCTCTGCGCCATAAAGATAGCGCACTGCCATCAGATAGAGACCAAACGAAAGTTCCCTCGGATGTTTCCGAGACGGCAACCTTTTTACGAGACTTGCGTTGTTTCGGGTTTGTCCGCGAATCCGGCCAGAAAATACCAAACTCCGAATTTAGCAGCTGGCTTGGAAAATCCGCTCCTAAAAAGAATAATATTAATCAGAATATTCTTCCACAGAACCTTCCCCTCCTTGGCTTCATGCAGAGTTATAAACTGTGGGAAACTTTTTAATTTTCATATACTTTTTTTTTTTTTTTAAGTGGAGGCGATTAAAAACGAGAGCTGTGGGATTAAAACTAACGGTCTGCCATTAATTGTTGGCTCCTTATTCGCCAATTACAGTCGATGTGTATTTCTTAACGCCCCCTTTATTTTCTCTTTTTACGGTTATTTCTAATTCGGTTGTTCCCTCCCGACTGTCCCCGTTTTGTCTCCTCATCGATAGCACGATCTTGCTCGCGCAAAACGTCTTCTCTCCTTTTATTATTCACCCTCGTCACCTTTTAGCCACTCTCATAAAATTAAGTCAAACAGTGTTGGGGTACGTTCAATTCGCTTTTTTCCACCCCCTTTAGATGAATCGCACTTGGCTCTTCTTTTTTTTCGATTTGATACTTCAACGATCGCGATTTTACTTACAATTAAAAAAGTCGAGTCACTTGGATCCTGATCTTTGGTTCATCATAATCTTTTTTTTTTCTCCATTTCAAAAAAAGATCTGACTTTTATTTGTTTGTGATTTTTGAAGTTGGATTTTCTTGTTTGTTGTAAATGTTATATTATGCAAGCTTGCTTGTTCACAGTGGTATGAAATTTGCTTGATTGTCAGTTTGGTCAACCGTTGAGAATTATTAGTTGATGGCAAGAGTTACTAGTTGTATTGATGTTTCTATAAGATTTGATGGAAGTTAGTCTGGCGAGGGACTCTCCGCAGTTTCGATGGGATCTCAGATTAGATCGTCGAACAAGTTTCCTCAATTAGTGTTATCCTTATTCGATTACTCAGGATAAATAATCTCCTGCACTTGAAGACTCTGGAAAGAGTTAGTATATGTTAAATTCTAAAATACGATATCAAACAAATTGTATAGGCTCTGTCGGAAATCACTTCATTTTTTCATAAAACATAAAAAATTGTAAAATAATTTTCATTGTTAAATATTATTTTAGTACGATTTATCATTATTGTATCATTATATAAAGTTTTAATGAATCAAAAATAAAATACAAAAGTGAAACATAATTGGAAGTCTTTGTTCGTCGAGGTAGAGATTAGTGAGAATGAAGTATACATGATTCGATTCGCAGTCATTGGTGCAAAGTGCGTGCAAATCAGCACCGCTCGGTTGAAGGTGGATTTGATCGCTTTGCGCTGACTTCTGTCAGTGGTCGTCAATGTGATTGACGAGTGATATCGTTAACGGTTTAGTCGCGAAGATTTTACTGCAATGATCTCGTTAGTCTTCGCCACCCTTGTTTTACGCTCCCTCCGTACACTTCGACACTAGCAGCAGCAAGATCAAGCGGATCAGTGTACAAACTGTCAAGGCGGAGGGACTTGACAAATTTTTAAACTCAATTATTATCCGACTACAATACAATTTATACATCAACTGAATGAAAAACTTTCAACAGAAGTCGCTTACAATAAATTACAAATTTTAATCAACCAATATAATTATTATATCTAGCATATTAGAACAATTTCAATACAAGAATTAACAATAAACAAAGTCCATTTTTATTGTGCCCGTAAATTGCAGTATAATTAACTTTTGGACTTGGGAAACGACGGCAGGGTTGGGAGATTTTGGAGTGGTGGGTGAGTCTGAGCAGTTTGGAGCAGGTACAGCGGAACCGAGGGCGGCTCGGGGTGGCGACCAAAGGACGCCGGTACTCTCGCGCCGTCGCGTTTCCAAAGCTCTGCTATATTGCGCGAAACCCATCCCTGTGATATGGTTTGTATCGCAGCCTGCGTTGTAATCGTGGCGCCTGATGCTTATGGCCCCGCCTACCGTTATACAGCCACCCTTCCTGCGGCCACAGGTATTATTAAATTGTTGTTATTATTGCTATGCGGCACACCATTCGTGCATTACGTAATGGAGCTGTTATATACCTAGATTTCATTTTTTTCCCCAGCCCAAACAATTGCACCACCTTTTCATGTCACGTTAAATTGCAGTCCAGTTGCCTGATAAAAGGTAAATTGAGTTTTTCATTTTAATTTTTTTTTATCTTTTTCAATTCATATTAACTTGTTTTCATTTTCAGTTTGAGTAACATTTTATTTTGATTTTCAGGTTGAAATAATAGTTAGATTAATTAAGATCCAAGTCCTTTGGGGAAATTGATTGAACCGAAATAAGGCCAAAGCTCTGAACAGTTCAAAAGCGAAAGAATGAGGGTTGCGTCTGTGCCACAGAGCAGATTGTAAGGTCGCTGCAGCAAGCGTCATACATTGAGATAGAGATAGGCCACGATAATGTCGTGACTTGACAATAAAGCTCGTCTCATCTCGATCCGAACTTGATCAATCAGTTGTACATTCTCTCCGCGTTCACGTCATTGACTTTCAACTGTCCAGTTAACAAACAATTTCATTGATCAAGTCAAGTTTCAGCTAATTAATCTCGTCAGCTGGATGCATGCCGTAGGACCTTCAGAAGTCAAGGATTCGAAATAATACCCGACGAATAAAATGTTTTCTTCATATATATTTATTTGCAATAATCAATATAACTATTTATATACAGATTGAAAATACCATAACGATAGATAACAAAATTGCGAATAAAATTTGTTAAATGGTTCCGTTTACAAATGTAATCGAACGAAACAGGTTGTTTTTCATCTTTATATACCAAATGCAACAGTCATTGTACATTTTGCTAGTTTGTGCTGGCATTCGAAAAACTTTTTCTTTTACACTTGTGCGTGTAAGTTTTAGTGAAGGTATAAAAAATCAACGTTATACTAATAGTTTAAAGTAACATTGCACTTTTTGTCCGCCTACTCAGTAGTAATCAAAGAGACTGGGTATATTTTTAAACTCATTGCGATTACAAAATTATATTTAACATTTTTCGAAAATTCAAAGAAAATAATGAATTTCTAAGTTTTTCTTTATTTTCGGAGACTCTGATGTCAAAGTGACTCGTGTAAACTCGTTAAAATAATCAACTTAATGCTATAAAATACTCGATTACAACTCATTGCACAGCTGTCGGACGCATTCCATTCGTCTCATCATGTTTCGTCACACAAAATTGTCCACTTCTTAAGCAACATATTGCACTTCAAAAGTTTTTCGAATGATCTTTTGTAAACATTAAACAGTTATTGTACGTACAAAATGAATCGAGTAACATTTGTTTGTAAAAAATAAATCTCAATTTGTTCAACAATAAAATAATTGAAGAAGAAAAATAAGAAATGAAAAAAATTGGTCGAGCTGTCTATGACGTAGATTCTTTTTTTTTTACAAATTTTGTTCAATCGAGTGCGACACACCTTGTACGACCTAGTGATATATTTTATCCAAGTATGTTGCTTAAAGACGCTGTCGGATCAGTAGAAAATTGTTACAGCGAAACGGAAAGTGACTAATCGCTTGGAACGTTAGATGGGGAATCGGGAAAATTGGCGCGGGGGGAAGCGGTTTCCATCAATATAATTCTTACTTTAAATTTTATTTTCATCGCAAATTTACACCGCAATTGTCTTCTTCTGATAAAAATATCGCGATATACTCTTTCGACTCGAAATATCAATATGATATCATTCTTGCGCTCCACTCAAGTGAATCGAAACTTTTTGATGCTCTCTTGTAAAAACTAAATACTATCAACGTACGGATGGGGAAATGTTTTCAAACTTCGTACGCATTTTGTACCTAGAAAAGTTTGTCTGCTAAGCCAGAACGCACAAATTATTAAAAACAGTTGACCCAATCCTGGCGACATCATCGCGATCCAGATAGAAAGCAAACAAAGTCCCAACTTGTGTGATGAAAGAAATAACTCGATAAAAATTTTTACAACCGACCTATTATCAAACAATTTGTTGAAGCGTTAGAAAATTGTTGTGTAAATGATCATTTTAAAATTGATATTTTGTGAAAGACTCGGACTGATATCTGTTTCTTCCAGATCGCTCTGTCTACAACGGTTCTACTCACCAGCAGAGTGAACTGGAAAAGAAATTGATTGATTAAGTCCAGTAGGCGCCTCCTCGGCGCTGACGATGTCACAGGTAGACCTCAGGACTGGCCGGTGCTGGTTGTTGCGGCTGGATGTGCGGCTGCTGGGGGTTGTGGTTGGACTGAGTGGGTGGATTTTGTTGTTGCGCCGGTGGCTGGTGATGATTATGGTTGGGCATCTGCTGGTTCAATCGGTTCCTGAGCATCTCGTACCTCTGTTTGTACAAGTCCCTCTCCTGCGACGTCCGGTTCAGCTCGTTCTTGATGTGCTTGATCTCCGCGACGAGTCGACGGTTGTTCGCTTCCAAGTCCTGCCTCTGCTGCAGCCTCTTGCTGCGACAATTTTGGGCGTAGCCCCGATTCTTGAGCGTTCGTCGCTTCTGCTTCAATCTCAGCACCTGCATTCGACACTTCGCATTATTATAGTTCACTTGTCCTAAATTTCGAGGACAGTCGACGCGATTGTTATCAAAGAGCTTGGAAACGATCCACCATCTTTGATCATCATATCTCTTACCTCTTCGCGGGGACAACCATGCAGCCGTTTGTTAAGTTCGCGTACGGAAAGAGTCGTCAGAAGCTCGTCGTCGAGGTCCTTCGGGTTGTCCGAGCCGCTGCACGAGGGACGGTACATCTGGTGACTCTGGTTCGGACTCGGGCCACCCGTCCCACACGAACTCCCCGAACAAACGCTCATGGGCCTCCCACTTTGCATAGGAACTACGTCTGGGAGATTGTTGTCCATGGGCTGCGAGTAGCTCCCACCGTTGGGTATCATCCCTCCGTTTGAGGAGCTCCCATAGTACTCTATGTGGCTGGGCATCAGGTAACCTCCTGTTTAACCAAATAAAACAACCCTTCCATTTCATCTCTTTAACACTATAGCAAATCTGAAATTTATTCAAACCTCAAAAGCCTTAAGGGGACAAATTTGTCTTGATCTTATTCTAACTGTCTTATTTAAAATTAAATTAAATTAAATTATAACATTAATACAATATGTTCAACTTCAAAAGTTTGATAAAATGAAAATGAACAAATTTGTTACTTTGAGGATTTTATTAAGTATTTAAGATTTATGATTAAATCTTTATAGATGCCAACACTTGAAACGAACCTGTGTGCCTGGCATGTCTGGGAACATGAGAAAGGTCTTGAAAGTGGTGATGCGACTGCGAAGGCCAGGGTTCCGGGTGCGCTTCCGGGTTTTGGTCGGAGGAGCAGTGCGGCCTCAGATCGAGGGGTTCTCTCAGCGTCGGGGTCAACCAGCTCATGTTGCCGTTTGGCATGTGAACTTCGTCGGATGCTAAGGCCCCAGATTGCTGCAGATGCAACAGGATACCGCGATCTCGTGGCTCGCGTTCGCCTCGGTGCAGCTGCAGGGGCGGTGGTGACGCGGATACCGGAGGAGTGTCGGGCGGAGTGCCCGGGTGGGACAGGGTGGTTAGGTGAGACGACGAGCAGGGGGGCGCCTTCACCAAGACCCCATGCTGCACTTGGATGTGCGGCTGGCCATACAGCGGGTGGGGGTGCTCCAATTCGTGCGCTGGTGGAGTTAATGGCGCTATTGTTAAGCCCGTCATTTGGCTCTGAAATTGTATCACGTTCTCGTTAACCATGACTGTTGGCGAATTTAATCGTACCTAAAACACCGCAACATTCGCCAAATTACATAACTTATTCTCTCCCTTCTTCTTTTTATTTATTTATTTATTTTTTCATTTATCTTTTCAACAAAGCAAAGAGTGGTTAAAGGAGAGGTTTCAATAATTGAGTATAGGTTGAATTTTGTTTCGTACTTTTTACTTTTAGCAATTCTTTTGTTTTGTCAAATGGAAAAAAGGTCGCGGTGTGTCTTTGTGTTGATGAACTGAATCAAACAATTCATTGATTTAATCAGGACGCGATTGCCACATGAAAATCAAGTTGTAAATGAGTCAGTATTGAGATCAATGTTTTTATTTTTTTTTTCATCAATGATGGTCGTTGATTAATACAGATGTTGACATAACTTGTTGATACTTGTGTACGGTTTTTGTTTTTGTTAAAAATATTATTGAATTCATTGGTTTCAGTTTATTAAGTTGAAATTGAATAATGATTATTGTCGTTTTAATGAGGGTGAAGGTTGTAGAGTGAAGAAGGATTTCGGGCTACAAATTTAATTGAACGATAACCTGTGGATATCTTAATAAAACATGATGTTATCAGGGGTGGATTAAGATACAAATCTGTGGAGCTTAAGCTCTGGGGTGCAAAACTGAGAACGATGTCTCCCTCTGTAAACATTTTGTCCTGACGAATTTGGAAGGAAAGATGTATAATGTGAAATCATGTTTCATCATTTCCCTAAATCATTAACATTGTATTTTTAAATTTGATCGGTTTTTTATTTTGAAAAGATTCAAGTTCGTTTTTCTGATACAGGTTTCATCATTCAGACACATTTCTTATATTTATAAACATACGTTGATTTTGCAAATAAAAAGCCCACAACTGATAAGATCTTCAATTAGAATCAAATCAATTAAAATAGAATCAATCAATATAAAACACCAAAATAATCTTTTTCCAAATAAAAATAAAGATTCGACTTGTACGTTTCAGCGTTTTTTTGCAAAACGTTTTGCATGATAAATTGTTTTGTGGCAATGATTGTTTATAATCACTACGATTCAATTTCTAAAAGTACTTTAATGCAAAGTTTTATTTTTGTCAATTTGAGTTTTTAATATGGAACATTTTGTCTGGTAAAAAATACCAACCTCTCGTTTAACTTCTGTAGGTTCAAGATGGTCGAGCACAAATTCTTGAACGTATTCCCTGGCCAAGTGATCCTCAGCTTCCATCTTAATCTCGTCGACCTCAACTTCGACCCCCTGCGACTTGACGTCTTCTACCGTATCCTCAGTAGCGACATACGGCAGCGATTCCTTGTCACGATCGCCGCCACCGCCTCCGCCTCCAGGACAAATCGTCGACTGCGTTAGGTGCGTCGTGATCACCGCGCTGGTTTCTCCCCGACGTGTCAAAAATTCTCTCCTGACCAGTCAGAGGTTTACTTTTATTTATTTTATCACACCCTGCGATACCACCTGGTTCCTCCAAAACTGTTCGTCCTCAAAAACTATCCCTCCTCGAAACTTTTTTCTCAACGAAAATTGTCTCACAGCGTAATGTCAGATGTAAAAACAAATTTCACTATCACTCATAAAAAATGTTGCACCTTTTTTAAGTAAGAAAATGAAAAAAAGAATTTTTGTTCAATCTAAACAGTATTCCTATTCAGAGTTAATCCAGCACAATAGGAGGAGAGAAAATTTTGATCGATCACTCGCAAAATTAATCGACTGCAGTAGTTTTATCAGCTCCGATCTGTCTTACAAAGTAGCTAGACTGACGGCTGATGGACTGCAGGTCATGCGACTTATCCGATAAGGGGTCATGAAAAATATGGATATCATTTACACTGTCATCAGACGTCCGAAGATAACCGGTTCTACAAGCTCACCAATGTCAGACCACGAGTACCACTTCACCAAAACAATTGAGTTGACGAGTAGCAGCAAATTTTCATTTCTATTTATTATTTTTGTTTCTTTGTTTTTTTTTTTTTTAGTTTTGCAAAATTGCACTTTTTAATTCTGAAACGGGGGAGCAAAATTGAGATCGTCGCTCGGTGAATGAACGTCGGATCGAGACTGCGACTCGGAGTCACAGGCTCGCCGAATGAATGATAACTGGTGCGACGGTCGCGGTGATGGTTTGCGATTCGCAGGGGTCGTAAGCGGCGCTCGGCGTCGTCGCTGACGTCACGAGGTGGGAGTGGTCCTCGCGAGTCAGACCTCCTGGGGCTGGTCGATCGGAGACCGCCACGCCATTGGCCCGCGCACTTTCATCCCACCTACGAACCTCAACCCCATCGTACTTTTTCTCTCCCCGCCGGACACAACGACCATTAATTTCTGTAGTGATTATTATAATTTTAGCACCCGCGCCCCGTTTTTTACGCGAGTTTCAATTTCGCGCTATGAAAATGAGTCCGCGAGCTCCTTTTCCAGATACCTTCAGACAAGAGCCCTGATGGCCTGTTGTTGACAAACAGGCCTGTATTCCAAAATGGTCCATGGTAAGAAATTCAGATAGTCAGAAAAATGTATTTTTTTCGTTAAAAAGAAAAACATCATTTTTATAAAATGTAGAAAATAATATTTTCTATATACTTACATATTTTACATTTTTTTTTGTTACAGTTTAAAGTTTTAAATTCTTCTACATTTTGATTATTCATGTTCATAAATGTTTTATTTACACACGTTTTTTATTTCTCAAAAGATGAATAATGTTTCCCCAGGATAAAGGCTTTTGAAAATTGTCCTTAAACACTTTTTAATGTTTATACTATGCGAATATGATCCATCCACCGAAGATTGAGCGTTTTATTAATGGCACTTTTCAAATGTGCTGTCCTCGCAAATTGCGCGGCGTGTGCCTGTCAGATTTAATGATGTAGATGCAAAATTTATTTCCCAGCTTTTCCTCCACATACGTGCAGGCTCCTCAGATTTGTGTGCAAAACTTTTGACTATACAAGTGAAGAACCAAATAGTTAATGACTTTTTCAACAAATGATCGATTAAAAAATTTTTAATTGTACCAATGAACATGTGTATGCAAAATTATAAAAATAAATAAAAATTAACATTTTTTATTGTTTAAAAAAATAGTTTTAACATAATATTTGAAGGAAATTGATTTTTTGATTGATTTCTGGTGAATTTCGATAGAAAAAGTGTCACCTTTAAGTTGACGCACTGTTCGTTACTATGTGGGTTATCGTAGACCCTAATTTGCCATGTCAGCCCTACAGATGACCCAGAGACGATCCTGTTGATTCTGCAGGATTACTTCTTCCATTTTCATCACGTGTTCGCTGGGACCAAAACAGTTCGCAATTGCAAGGAAAATTGCAACATGCGTGTAATTAAAATGCACTTTGAAAAGAATAAAAAAAATATGTAAAAAATCCCTAAATAACAATGAAGAATAACAAAACAAAATTAAATTAAAAAAAGTTAGAATCTTAAGATGGGATATTAAAATAGATCTTTTTAGTAGTTTATCAATTGCCTTGCACTCGTGATATACGCGCTGGCGCATTTATAATTTCGCTGAAATAGCAGAACAATCGCCTTTTGTTATCTTAAGTTAAACTTTGTTTCCTCACCTTCTCTCTTTCTGAAAATGGGCACGAACAATTCTAAAAGCAACGCTCTTAATCATTGAATGAGACGTTCTACAAAATTTTAAGTTTATACAAAAATTATATTTTCTCTTTTCGACCAAACTACTTTTTTCGAGGGATTCTTTTTTCATGTCATTTTTCGAATGATATAATGTTATGATGATTAAAAATGTTCTGAGAAATAGAAAATACAATAGTGATAAATCGTATATACAAAGCTTTGAACTTTTTATACGAATTTTTTTGTTGCCTGTCAAAGAGAGATTGTTCACTTTGAAGCCAAAGAATCTGGAGGTGGAAAAAAATTGGTGCATTTCGATGGTTTTGTATAGGTAGTGATCGATATTAAAGTACATAACTGGAGATATGAAATTGTGTTGGTGAAAATGGGAGAGGGTATATAGGTAAAGCGAAACCCTGGATAGAGACGTGGACGAAGTTAGGATTAGCTATTTGGTAAGTGAGGAATTTGTTGACGTTGCGTCCTTCCTCCCGTACGATTTCCGTCGCGTCTACATGACACCCAAAAAATTACTGACATTGCACTTTGTACGAAATATCAAATTCGGATATTCAAAGAGTGATATCTAACAGGCCATTGTGTTCGATACTCAACTTCTCATGTTATTTTACAATTTATTTAACAAATCAAAAAATAACAACAAGAAATTATCTTGAATTCATTTGATCAATTCGTGTTATTGATGACGAATGTATTATTTATAATTAATTTTTAAGAGTGAGAAAAGAAAGGTTGCTTCTGGTTCATCTTCATCAAAGGTTTCGATTTATTTCGAGGACAAGGATAAATTAATTGGCCGAAGATGGAACTTGATAAGATGGCGAAATAAAGAAAGAGTGGAAGTGGAGTACGAATTAAAAAGTGGAGTTTTAATTGCGATTTTAAGAAAAGCGAGTTTCGAGGATTTAAGTATGAGACTGAAACTAAAGCTACCAACGAGAGGAAGGAAAGAGGCACCGGGAGAAGGGCGCGGGGGCAATGAGGGAGAGTGCTGAGCAAGCACAGTCGGTTTGCCAGCCTGCACATCGATATTATCCAGTCAGCCATCCTGCAAACCTACCGATGTCTATGCCTATGAAAAAAAATTTTTTCCAAACCACACGCTCACCTTTTTTTACAAACATTCTTGTCTTCTAATCAACTAGAAAAATTTGCACCAAGACATTTTTATCTAAACTTATTTTGCATAATTATTCCATTTTTTTATCCTTCAAAATATTATTTTCATTTTTGAGGAGATTTATTACTTGTCATTCGTTTAAAAAACGGATAGGACATTGAAGAGATTTTGAAATTAGATTTGAAAAAAATGATACAATTGGGGCAAGAAAAGAGGGTTGAATTAAAGCAATGATGTTAAACCAAATTATTTATTTATTTGTAATTGTCATATACTGGTTTGGAGTTCACGTGTGATGTGAAAATTGCTTCGTGTGCATCATTTGAAATACAATACGTGCATCTCGA
The DNA here is from genome assembly GCA_030522925.1 of Trissolcus japonicus. NCBI lineage: Eukaryota > Metazoa > Arthropoda > Insecta > Hymenoptera > Scelionidae > Trissolcus > Trissolcus japonicus. The sequence goes on from JAPYZS010000401.1 coordinate 45,085, forward strand.
CTTACGTTTACACAATCAACGCGACTCGTTTAGAATATTATAACTGATGAAATTATAAGCGTCAGTAAAAAAGAGGGCAAACGAAGGACGCGACGCATTGAATATTTCGATTTTTTGACACAAGATATTCGTGTTGATAATAACGTATTATCAGCTTGATGTCATGACGAATTTTGCATTTTGAAAATAACTCGAACGTCAATGATCGCCGATTCATCCGAGATAATAACACAAATGAACAAAAAATCAATTTTCAGATTCACTTCCAAAAATACATTTTCATGAATTCCATTTAACCAAACTGGAAACTTTGACAAAAAAGTAATTATCAAAAAATCATCTTGAAAGTCACACACCTAATTTGGATGTAAATGAATTCATGAATGAATATATAATTAAAAAAAAATCAAAAGTACAAATTATTGTGAGTCAGAGCTACTTTGCATTTTGAAAAAATGAAAATTTTAAGTAGTAAACATTCTTTTAAATCAGCTCTAATTTAAAAGTTTAAAAACTATGTGAAATCAGTAGTCCAAATTGTTTTAAGTCAGACCTACTTTAAATTAAAAAAACTGTCTTTCTATAGGCCCTTTTTTTCCTACTAAAAAATTGAACCAAATGTTTGAGCAGAAAAAGTGTGTCGATTTTAGGTTGCTATTCTGAAAGAATTTTGCCCGCACGATCTTTCCAATAATATTCCCAATTCATTCATAAGAAGAAGATAATCCGGCCGTCATTTGTCTGCCGACTATTGAGACGCTCATTTGTTCGTGGCGCGATGACAGATGACAATGCGGTAACGAATGTGCACCGGGGGCTGCGCTGATCTGTTTGCCGTTTCTGCTCTATTATTGCCGGATCATCGCCGTGTACCAGATCGACAAACAGCACTTGTATGCTCGCGACACAAAACAATGCTCGCCCTCGAATTTGTCCCAAAGTTTATTAGAAAATAAACATAAATATTCGCTAATCACTTGTCAATAGTTGGAGGGCGCCACTCCTACACCCTCCTCGAACCAGCAACAATTTTTTCATACCAGTCTTTATTCTAATTTTTTTGTATTTTTAATTTTGCAATTTTTTGAAAAATATTTTTGTTATCTATATCTTGTATGTCTTGTAGTTACAGTTTTATTTCACTTTTATTTTTAGTTGAATAATAGATCTTAACACAATGAAAAAAAAAAGTTTTTTTTTTAAATAAAAACGAGTTACTTGACTCTTAAAAGCGTATACAATAAATGATATGAAACAAAAAAAAAAGAGAGAATGTAATTTAATTCTTGTTTTGGTTTGATATAAACTGTGACGATTGTAATTCAGTAGAATTAACAGCTTATGATGTTGTATCTTACAATTACTTTATAACAATATCATTGAAAATATGAAGAAAATAGAAAAATACCATGGGTTGTTATTTTGTATCAACTTTAAATTTTTGTTCAGACTAATAATATGAAGACGAAATTCGTACCTCTGATGAATAAGCTTATTTTTTTTTGCTTCTTTGATTTTTGCGCGGAAACTTGAAATATCCTCTCGGATTCTATGTTCGCTACAATTCTTTCTCCACGTGTCGATGAAATGACACGTGTAATATTTGTGAAATCATTCTTATTTAAATCTTTTTTTCTGTTTTCTATAAAAATTGACAAAATCAAATGAAAATTAATTTAAAGATTCATACAAATTTGTCTTGTAAAAAAGTTGTAATTACATTTTTAAAAATTTACATTACATGTAGTGGTTGGATTACACAAAATATGTAGCGCCACTGAGATTTATCAAGTAAGATGATTATTACAAAGTAGCCATACGGCGCACATCATTGTGAACGTTATCATGAGTAGTATAATAATGAAAGCTATCAATGCCATCACATTACGAGGAAAAGTCGTTTGCGACAATTCCAGATAGTCACATCGCGCTTCTGATTGAATTACAACTTGTCTAACACAAGTTACAATTTTTTCTCTCACACAAACGAATCCACCGTATAATAACATTTCTATCCATTTGAAACCAAGTCCTTGATACCAAATTCAATATAAATAAAAATATCTCCTAAATTTTTATTATGTTAACATTTTCGTTATTCTATTTACTTATAAAATAAAGAAAAATTTTGAAAAAAGAAGAAAAGAAATGATAATAAATTGAATATAAGAAAAAAAAGTAAAAAGTATTTAGTGAGATGACAAACGGTCGCAGGATGGATCATCCGGTTCAGCAATTTTGGTGGTTTCCGGTGCGCGTCGGAAATGCCGCCATATTTGTCGCCAATCCATTATAGGAACGATTCTTTATTGTTTTCGGGGATGAAGATCACAAGTTGGGGAAAAAAAGGAATGACCGGCGCTTTCCCTCGGGTCGCTATTAAATTTAATAGCCATTGACCTAGCCGGACCGGCGCTTTTTACGCGTTTTCTTTTTGCGTTGAATGAGACGCCGAACTCTGAATTACACCGACACGACTCGTACACTGATCGTGAAAAGATTTGCCTGTATCGGTTATTGTCGATTGTGTCGTTAAACTAATGTCATTTATTAGATATGTAACATAACTTTTATCTGAGATGACTCAATACCTTTTCTTTTTCATCTTATTTAATCATTATTATTTTTATTCATATAAATTATTTTTTAATTTTGTTTCAACATGTCAGAAAAATTTTTAAAATCACTTTTCATATTAAAAAATTCAACAAATAAAATATAATTCATAATACAATATTTTTTATTTACAATTAAATAATCAAACTAAATAATAAAATAATGACAAATGTACCACAAAATTTGTCGTAATAGCGAATTGAAGCAAAATTAACATTGTAGCAAGACGACAAAACGTACTTAATCATATGTGTAATACAATCGTCGTTTATATTAAAGTATACATTCTGATAAGAACATTTATCACTGACCCTCGTTACATTATCGCAGTATCCAATTAATCCTGCAAATTTGTAGCGACCAAAACAGAAAAAATTGAAAAATCGACACGCGCTTGTTGGTACATAGAATCATCGTCTCTTTCTTTATTTATCACCGTGACCTTTGACCTTGATAGAGAAATTAATAAAAAAGAAAGTGATGGATTTTATTTATTGTTGCAAACTAGTTTGATATTTTATCTTATAAGAAGTGGAAAGGGGGGATGGCAAGGGATTCAAACATTTTTTTCTCTAATTATAATTCTTGTATCAATTGTGTTTAATGTGATAAACAAGAACAGCGCGATGCACAGAGCGGCTGCCAATTTCTGGTACCATTAGTGTCGAAACTGGAAATCCTCAATGCCGGCCGGATAAAACGATTATCAGACAATAGTTTGTTAGTGGAATTCGATTGATGTATTGTTCCCCAGGAATGAAGTGAATCTTGCTGCAGTCGCAAGCATAATTTCTTGCATGTACGTTGCTGTTAATTTTGTGTATCCTGACAATTCTATTTTGCACTATTATACATTTGAACAAACAAAAAACAGGAGTAATTTAAAATTGTAATTTAGAGTTTTTTATGGCCATTAATTTGATTTCATGACGAATTTAAAATTATAAAGTTACAATTTCTTTCGATTACACGAAATGAATTTTTAAAAAGGTCAAAAGGAAGTAAATATGAAATAAAAAAGTGAAAATGTATATGAAAAAAGAAAAAAGAGTGAAGCATAAGAAACATAATGAAATGCGCAAAAGGCAAGAGATCTCAAACAACGAAGTTGAGCTTTTGAAGAATCCTCTGGGCTTGATTCAAATTTTCCATCACAACAGGAGAGAATGGTTCTGCAGGTCGCGCATAAAGAAGGGCTCATCATAAAGAGGGATAGGACTTGAGTAGAGAGCAAGGGTTAAAATGCAAACATCGTTAATTTGCACGCTGAATATCTAGTAGTTCGGCGGTGCAGGCTATAAGGTCAACAATAGCGCGGTTATGTACGCTTTCTGACAAATACTCTGCGCCCAAGCGTGTAATTCGCGCGCGCTCTTCTTCTGCCAGCGATTCCATCCAACGTTGCGCTATTTCATTTTTTTTTTGATAATGTGTTTAACCGACTATTTCACCAACTTTTTTTCTTCCCATTACTAAACTCGTGTTTTTCAACTCTACGAAACCTCTATTTATACTTATTTATCAAAATGTTTTGAACAAAATTGGAAAAATAAAATAATAAATATCAATGCCATAAAACAATGCATATTTCCGCCTATACAATTTTCCAACATTTTTTTGTTAATTTTATTATAAAACAATAATTTGTTGAATAAATAAAAAAAATTGTTAATTTCAATTTTTATAAATAATTTGTTATTGTAATTGCTTATTGCAAGGTTCGATTTGAATTTTGGTATATTATGTTAACCTCTTGAAGACGAACATAAGTGCAACGTCCTAATTGTGCAAATATGAAATGCATCGCGCACAGTGTGACGCATTTCATTGATGCATTCAGCGTTATCGGTCTTTTGTGCTGCGCTTTTACAAACTCCGGGAAGCGTACAAATAAAATCTGCCAACTACTGCTGTTCTCGTTTCAGTTTGAATTAATCGTTTGTGATATTGATTACAAAATGTTAACAAATATAGAGTCCATTGATAAAAGAAGTTTTCTGTTTAACAATAAAAAAAATTTGACCAATTTTCATATATTTTTGTTTAAAAAAAATTTCTTGGATTGTTTAATTATTCAAATATTGATCAAAAATGTGTTTTTAAAAATGTATAAACAAATAATTTTTCTTACCCGATATATGAATATCTACAGTGCCATCTGTGATCAACTTCGGAAAAAAATTTTCACAATTTGTTGCCAGCACTGGGTAACAAATATTTCTAGAATTATACATTTAATTTGTAAACATTTTAAATTAAAAAAGAGATATAACATTTGTTAATTAAATTAGTTATATTGAATGCTTTTCTCTCGTATTTATATTATGATGACAAAACATTTTTAGGCAATAATTATAGATAAAAATTGAAAAATAAAAAATTTTGTATGTGATCAATATAAAAAACTTCATCCCAGTTGTTTAAATCAAATTCAACAACAAAAATTGTTTTTTTTTTTTACTGATTTTCTAATTATGGTAACACTGTCGAACTTTAGGGATTTTTAATTAAAAATCACTAGAAAATTTTAGAGGGAATTCAAAAAACGCAAAAATGAATCTCAACATCATTCCTTTTTAAAAATGCCCTACTTCAAAATCACTTTTTTTTCAATGAAGCAATTGTTGCCACCAATTGAAATTGTTCATTTTTTCCATTGTTAACTTACATAACCTCTAAATTATTTTGAACTCAGTTTTTTATTTAATTAAATTCAAGTTAAAAAATTGCAATAATCATATTTTTCTCGAAAAGTTAAAAGTTACTAAAAATGTTAGGTTAGGTTCACATGAAATCAACACAATATGATTACAAACTTTGTTACTATATATAGTTATATTAATTGATACTCGAATTATTTCGAGAGATAAATCTTGTCATTTTTAGCAAGTTCACTATTGAATGTGTGTTGACACAAGTTGTGTATACGTGTTCATTTTCTGTCATATAATACCACACACACACAAACACCGGAATAACGGTGTGGGTTCGTTTGTGTAACAGTGTCTAGTTTGTGTTGTGTCCAGAGATCCTGAAGACAAGCATGGCGAGCTGCAGATTATTCGGTGCTCTTTTGCGAAAATCGCGTTCGCGCGCGATTTTCGCCACGCGATCAGGTATTTGTAATTCCCGACCGACCAAAAGTACTTACTGCACCAAAAATTTTGCGGTTATCTTGGCTCTTAATGCACGTTATACTTTGTCTCGTAGCAAGTAACCTTTGCTCTCACCGACTAGACGTTAGAAAAATGAGCCGAAATGATACATTTTATTCGTCAAATGTTATATAAAATGATTGTGCTCTAGTTCTGAAGTAATAGTCATGGAACGTTAATAACATATTTTATTAACATAGATAAATGATAAATTGTGAATATTTTTTTTTATTATTTCTCTTTTTTTATGTTTATAAGTTTGAATGTTCTTGAAGTTATAATAGATTTAAATCATTCTTTTATCTTTATAAATTTTTTTGAAACCTAATATTTTATTACGTACAATTATAAGAATTCTTAAAAAAAAACAAACATTTTTTCTAAGATGATTTTTGTTTTTTAGTGGCCCACCAGCCGATAAGATGTCTGGCCACGGATTCCACTCAGAAGAATATGAAATACAAAGTCGTTGGCGATGTTGCTGTTATTACTCTGGACTCACCTAATACCAAGGTGCAAAACAATAACTATAAATCCTACAAATCCAAAAACATAATTTTTATACATTAATTTAACAAATATGTCACTTTGTGGATGTGCTTAAGTTTGTCAGATAATATCAAAAGTATAAAGCACTTTATTTTTAGTTGTTTTATCAAGTAATTACAGAAATTATGTATAGAGGACGAGAAAAAGTATGTTAACTTTCTTGTTCAAACAATTAATAATCACTTTTATATGAATAATAACTTTTATTTGGCGTACGTTTACAGTCAATCGATTATTTGAATGAAGAAGATAATTCGAAGATTGAAAATGATAAGAACTTGGGCCGACTTTTCAAGTACCAATGATTAATACTAATCCAACAATTTTAGAAGAAATGTTGGGATTTTTTGCATAATGATGAATTTTGTTTTAATTGTAGGTCAACGTACTGGACAGTGCGGTTATGGAAGAGATGAGTGAAATGATGAAAAAAATAGAATTAGACAGCAACGTAAGAGCTGCAGTACTTATAAGTGCAAAAAAGGGTATTTTCATAGCCGGTGCAGACATCAACATGATTCAAAAGTGTAAAACAGAGGACAGCGTATACCAAATCTCCAAAAGTGGTCAACAGATTCTTAACAAGATTGCCAACAGCTCCAAACCTGTGGTTGCTGCCATTAATGGATCCTGTTTAGGAGGAGGATTAGAGGTATGTTATATATGAATAAATGAATACAAAATAAAAGTAACAATTTTCACAAAAGTTCATTTATATTTGTATGTTTTAGGTTGCTATGGCATGTCATTATCGTTTGGCTGTAGCTGATCCAAAAACTGGTCTAGGGCTTCCTGAAGTCATGTTGGGTCTTTTACCAGGCGCTGGTGGTACTCAAAGGTTGCCGAAACTCGTCTCACTTCAAAACGCTTTAGACATGGCTTTAACAGGCAAAACGGTTAAATGTGACAAAGCCAAAAAAATAGGCCTGGTTGATCTAGTAATCCATCCGTTGGGCCCTGGAGTTTCCACGCCTGAAGAAAAGTACGGATATATTTTGTCAAGATGGTTCAAAAAACTTGAATGAGCTTTCATAGTTTTTGTATATGATAAATTAAATTCATTTATTACTTTTTTATTTCAGCACACAAAGATACTTAGAAGAAACCGCAGTCCAAGTTGCTAGAGATATTGCTAACGGAAAGTTAAATGTAGATCGCAGTCCCAAGTCGCTTGGTTCAAAATTGGTGAATTACATCATGTCCCTAGATTTTATTAAGGTTGAGTTTTTCAAGAGAGCAAAAGCAACGGTCGTGGAAAAGACAGGCGGTCTGTATCCAGCACCCCTGAAGATCTTGGACGTGATCAAAACTGGATTAGATAAGGGACCAGTGGAAGGTTTCGAAGCTGAGGCTCGTGGTTTTGCGCAACTTGCAATGACGCCTGAAAGCAAAGGTCTCGTTAGTTTATTTTTCGGTCAGCAGGCTTGCAAAAAGAATAGGTTTGGAGAACCTAAAAGTACCACAAAGTAAGACTAGATCATTTTTATCACAAAATTTATATCGGTTAAATATTAAAATATTTCTATTTCATATGAAATTTTTTCATACAAACTTGTTTTTTGCAAGGTCAATTGCAGTTGTCGGTGCAGGACTTATGGGTGCAGGTATAGCACAAGTTAGTGTTGACAAAGGATATCATGTTATCTTGAAAGATACCACCGACGCAGGCTTGTACCGAGGTGTAGGACAAATTCAAACTAATATGCTTGCAGCTGTTAAAAGAAAGAAGATGAGCAGGTTGGTAAACTACCTTTGATCGCTTTGATTAACAAAAGTAATTGTAACTCGTTAATTTTCAAGATTTTAACTTCATTATTGAATTTTAGTATTCAAAAAGATAAAATCATGGCAAACTTGGACGCAACTTTAGATTACAAACTTTTCAAAAAGGCTGATTTGGTGATTGAAGCTGTTTTTGAAGATATTAATATTAAACACAAGGTAATCAAAGAGATCGAAGCCAACACGCCTGAACACTGTGTAGTTGCTACAAACACATCAGCGATTCCAATTTCTAAAATCGCTGCTGGTAGTGGTAGACCTGACAAGGTAAATCAAACAATAATTTTTTATTATACACTTTTCTTATTTTTTTGTTTTTTCTTAATCTTTGAAGTGTTACTAAAATGGAATTGAAATTTTTAGCTGATAGGAATGCATTACTTCTCTCCGGTAGAAAAAATGCAACTGCTTGAAATCATCACGCACAAAGGCACCTCGGACGAAACCATCAGAACTGCCGTAGATGTTGGACTGAAACAAGGAAAAGTTGTCATCACTGTGGGTGACGGTCCTGGTTTTTACACCACGCGTATTCTTTCTGCCATGTGCTCAGAAGCAGTCAGACAGCTTCAGGTACCGAACTAAATTTTCAAATAGTTTAATGTCTTTCAGAAACAAAATCATTACATAGAAATTTCCTTTCAATTTTAGGAAGGAGTAGATCCGATCGATCTGGACAGTTTGACGAAAAAGTTTGGATTCCCCGTTGGAGTTGCCACTCTGTGTGATGAAGTTGGAATCGACGTTGGAGCTCACATTAGCGTTGATCTTAACAAAGCACTTGGCCCACGATTTGCCTGCGGAGATGTGCACATCTTTGAAGATATGGTCAAATCGGGATTCTTAGGTGAATTTTCAAATCTATTTCATTGTGTTGTTTTCAGAAACAGAAAACAAGAAAAATTCATTCGTAATCATACTGCTTATTAATAAATTTATGGAAAGAATTGATAATTGCCTGATGTAATGAATATTGAATAAGAAACGATGCATTGACACAACTCAGGAAAAAGCAGCATGATGCTTTTATAACAGTAAATTTCATAAATGAAAATGTCACTGAGGTTACTTATGTTCGCTGATTACATTATACGATGAAATGAATGAATGTAATTTAATTTGTTTGTAGAATTAATTTCAAATCAAATTATTTTCCAGGTCGTAAATCAGGGAAAGGTATATACGTATACGAAAAAGGATCGAAACACAAGGCTCTGAACCAGGAAGCCCTTGAGATTCTGAAAAAGTACAGACTCGAGCCAAAGGGTTGTTCCAGCGACGAAGATCGTCAGCTTCGATTGGTCGCCCGGTTTGTCAACGAGGCTGTTCTTTGTCTGCAAGAAAATATTCTCGCTAATCCTGTAAGTGAAATTTGTTAAAGATTCAAGAAATACGAATGCTCAGTTGCATCAGAATTCAGTGTCGAGCTGTGCATGTTTTTTCAATTCAATATCTTTATGAAACAGACCTTTTTTGCGCAAATTTTCAATAAATTTGAATTTACAGCTGGAAGGTGACATAGGAGCAGTTTTCGGTCTTGGTTTCCCGCCATTTACCGGAGGACCTTTCCGCTGGGTAGATCATTACGGAGCGAAAAATTTGGTTCGCAAGATGGAGGAATTCCACAGCGTCTACGGCGACAACTTTGCACCCTGTCAGATGCTTCTGGACATGGCGAAAGACTCGTCGAAGAAGTTCCACGTGCAGTGATAAGACTCATATATATAATTATTAAGAAAAGTCTATCAAGTTGACAGGTCTCGATCATGGCCATTATAGCTATTTTTCGAAACGCTTTTATCTGAATTGTATTTTCTAAAAAGCCAGCAATCGTGACACAAAGTTACTTATTTTATCAGAGTGTCAATGCATTTTTCATAGAAAAACTTTTATACTATTGCAGAGACTAGAGTCTCATCAAGACACTGTTGTACGTTGCAACAAACAAAGTGTATCTATATTTTTACAATGTTTATTAAAACGATTGATTGTTAACTCGATCTTTAATATCAACCGACATCTCATGTTTCATTTTTTTATTGTGTAGGATCAGTTATAAAATTGTCGTATTCGCACAATTAATTCCGAATCGTTTTGTTTTTCTAAGCCGCTCATCTGCATAAACTTGGGATGATAAAAAACTGCATTGTCTACAATGTAGTCGTTGAATGTGTTGTTGGTTGAATTTTAATTAACTCCATTCATTTCATTAACGTATCCAACTGGTTTCATTTTTTACACACGTTTTGTCTGTTTCAACCTGTTTACCAATAGTTTGGCCAACTTTGTACTTGTTATCGTTCAATGCAATCATTCATATTTCGTATTTCTAGATACGTAATGTGACAAGTGGTCATGAATTATGAGCGATTCCTACAATTTCACGGCCGAGGACCTTCGTTGGTGCAGCAAGAGGACAGTCTTGTCCGTGATCCTCCGAGTCAGCAACGCCCCAGGTGGCGCGCCTCGTGATTCGTTGATCGTAATCCTCGCAACACTTTGCATCATCTACCGGTCTAAGCACACCTTAGTGATTCTCGGGCAAAAAATTGTTGCTGATGCAAGAACACTGACCATTTCGTCAGATGCTAATGATCGTTTTCTTAATTTAGCATTCATTATGCTAAAAGATTGATTTTTTTATCTTCATTCTAATATGTTAAGGGAATCTGAACAAAATCGTTAGGGTCTCCGATGGTTTCGAAGCTTCTCAAAGTTGAATCAGATCTCTTAAACGTAACTTTCTATTGAAAATCTTTAGAAATATTTCAACCATAAGTTTGGAATTTAGAAACCTTGAGGTTTAGCAAAGATAACATGAAAAGGGTAGGGATGAATAAAAAAAACAGGTGAAACAATTTTGTATGAAATCATATATTAAAAGTTCATTGATTTTGGTGTACAAAACATGCCAGTCATTCATTCGGTCAAGTCTTGTTATTTCTACAGTCTAGTTTAGCACTGCAAGAAATGGAATGGGTGCACACTCTCGGTCACGTTAGTTTTGCGAGGGTACAATTATTTTATGTACATCCGACACTGTACAACTATGTACAACTTAGCTAGTAAAACAAAGTAGAACAAAGTGTAGCACAACATACTATAATGCAAGAGTGATTTGTTTACAATGCTTCTTTTGTGTTTCAAATATAAGCTCTGCGCAATTGTCAATTCATAGAGGTACCGATCAGCTCGGCCTGTTAGTCGGGAGGTATTTGGCACACCCTCGCAAGTTATCAATAAATACTCGGGCGCTTCACGCGCCCCTGATCACAGACGCAAAGGTACTCGTTTGTCTCCGACCATGGGATCGTCTCTCCGTCCAAGTCCTGTACCAACATTTGATTCGCATCTCCGGAATCTGCGGTGGTGACATCTACGATTTGAATCCCTGTGCGCTTCGCGCACCACAATTTTTTGTTCAAGAAGCGAACCTCGGAGGCAAGAACTGCTGTTGCTTAACGCCCGGTGTCAAGATCGGCAGAAGGCTCAGTCGTAGCGGCGCTGGCGCCACCTGGGGCAGGCCGCTGGAACCTGCAGCGCCCCGGTCCTTCGAATGTCTCTTGACGTGCTTGGCCAGGTGGTCACTGCGCATGAACCGTCTCTGGCAAAAGCTGCACACAAACTTTTTCTCGCCGGTGTGGACGCGCTTGTGGCGCGACAACTCGTCGCTGCGGGAGAACTTTCGGCCGCACTCCGGAAACGGGCAGAGGAACGGGCGTTCGCCCGTGTGGGTCCTCAGGTGGGCCTTCAGGTGGGACGACTTAAAGTAGTTCTTGCCGCAGCCGGGGTAGTCGCACTCGTAAACCCGGCGCCGTTGGAGCTCAGAGGGCGCTGCTGGGCTCGTTGTAGAGGGCACTGCGGGCGCCGTAACGAACAGTAGAGGAGTGCGTGGCAGCACGATCGGCGAACGCAACAGGTCGACCATGATCGGTACTGGTTTTGGCGCAAGTAGCTGGAACTTTTGCACCGCTGGCTGGCCATTCTTAGCGACTTGTGGCTGTAATGGGGGGCTCGGTTTCGGAGCCTGCACTTCACGGTCAGTATTCTTACAGTTGACGATGATCTGCTCTTTGCGCAGGTTCATTTTGTACTTTATGCTCTTGAGCATGTTGGGTTCCTCAGGTTGCGCTGGGACCTTCCTTGGCAGCTCCGCGGGGGTGCAGGTGCCATCCCGATTTGCTCTGAAGATCACAGACGGCCTATCCGGTTGAGGACTGCGGGTCTCGGTATGGTGTACTATCTAATAGAGCCAAAGGATTGATATGTATTATTTTCTTTGTATGATTTAATTCGTTTTGAGAGTTTACAAGAAATGATAAGTTGCTATAACTAAAGTTTGGCATATTTGTGAAAGGTACCTTGGCAAGATGTTCTTCAACAGCAAGTCGTTTACGAGGGGGCTCGTCTTCCTCAGAATCTGAAGGCTGTGGAGTGGGCGGTAAATGCATATTGACATTGTCTCCTTCCGGCTTCTTTGTCCCCGGACTGGTCTCTTTGACAATCAACTTGTTCCCCAGTAATGCTGCTACGCTGTACGCCGACTGGAGTGTCTCGCCCTGATAAATGAAAATTCGTTACATCAGCGCTTCTTTCAATTATTTTTGACACAACTATTCACTTAATTTGTTCAGTTATTGAACAATTTGATTCGAAGATTTTGTTCAAAATGTTGGAGTAGATACTTTTTTATGACCATTAGTGCATAGATCGATGGCCCTCACGAACAGTTTCTCGTTTCAAAATATCGCTGAAAACTGTTTTGTTATTATTTAAATATGATGAGATGAGACAGTTCTTCAGCGATATTTTGAAACGAGACACTGTTCATGAGTGTTCATCTTTTAAAATGATGTTCCATAATTTTAAAAGTGTTAAATATGTTGGGGAAAGAAAATAAATAAATAAATAAAAACGAAACGTTTGCGATTACAGGTGCATCTCAATACTCAAAAACTGGCGGTAAATTCAAATCGGGCGGTCTTGAAAACTTTCGATTTAAAATTAAATCTCTTACATGTTTCAGCTGGGGTGAAGCTGGTGGACTCAAGGGAATGTTGGTCAAAGTGTTCTCCATGACACACTCCACAGACGAAAATTGTTTCGAAAAAAGAAAAAAAAAAAAAACTAAACTCAAACTGAACGAATAAAATTTAAACTTGATTTTTTATCTTTCAAGTTATGTTTTCACACACTTTTATAAAACTGGATCGAATTGAGACTTGATCGAGAAGCTGCACGAGGCGCTGCTTCTTCTCGAGTGTGCAGAAACGTAATGATACGATTCAGGAGCTTTCTCAGGAGTACGCTAGCCGATCCATGCAGTGGTTTGTCGCAACTCAACGGCAACCAATCCAGCGCAGGGGCTCGGCTCCATCCGGCCAATGGGAGTCGACTTGTCATTCGGTCTGTGCGTGATCAACAGCGTGCTGTTCACGTGCTCACCATCTGACCGAGGTCGTGATCGTGACGTCATGGCGCGTGGCGGGCGTTCGATACGTCATGAGAGGCAGCAGCACGTCTACCTGCTCCCTTCGTCAGGCGAAAGTAACCGACAGTCGAGCCTCCTGGCTCGCTTTTTTTCTCCTCGCCTCTCATCATGCAAGGATGTTGATGCAATTTTTTCCAACAAATTACCAACCCTTTTTTCATTTCACTCAGTCGAACTGGATTTGATTAAAATTTTGTCAACCATTTTCTTCCTAACGACAACAAAATTTCTATAGATTTTAAAATGTAGTTACAACTGTTTTTCGACAGATTTTTTTTTTGCAAGTTCCACTTTTTCGATTAGTCTTTTCATAATTGACATACTTAATTTTTTTAACATTCAGTGATTTATTATTAAAATTTTGATTCGAGAAATGTATAAACAAACTAAGTCTGTCAATAATGTTTTTCCAAAAATGTAATTAATTAATCATTGTAAGAGATAATGAGGTGAAAAGTCATATGGCAAACTATGCCATATGACATAGTTTGTCCGAGGAGAAAACAGGAGAATGTAAAAGTAAAGAATTTATATTTCTATAAACTAACGATTATGCAATTTATAAACCTTTTGAGGATTGCAAATTACGTTCTTTCGAGCACGTAGACAATGAGTAGTTGAATGTTTTGTCAAAATTGTGAAATTTGCACTCCTTCGGAGGCAACGTTTGTTATCATTCAATTTCCTGAATGGTTCTAATACAATCGCCAGACAATAATCAGTGTTTCATTTTAATCAGTAATAAATGGTACGACTTGTCGATAAATTATTTATTAACTTAAAAAAATAATCTTTGTTGAAATCTACTGTTTCGTTTTTAATTGACAAATTTCAACCTGCTTAAAGGTTTTTTTTGTGAAACTATTTTTGTTTTGTTTAGTTGTTCTTTTTTGTAACATTTTTTTCATCGCAAATGCTGTCTCGATGTTTCGATTAGTGCGTTGCAAATTTTCATTTCTCAAATGACATCATTTTCGTAATCTCGCCACTTTAAGCTTATCTTTTTCTCAGATAACATTCGCGTTACTGCATCAAGTCCTTTGTCGTCTGAGTTCCTTTTCCTTATGCCCAAAGGAAGCAAAAACAAGACAAAAAGCTATAAAAGCAAGTGAAAATATTGAAAAAAGTACACAAACACAAGTCTAATTGATTTTCAAAAAATAATCAAAACACACAATGACTGTTCCAAAATACAAGTTTGGGACCTCAACATTTTTTGTATGATGAAATTACAAAATCATCGTGAAAGATAAAAAAATTATGAATGAATACTTGCGATAAGTCAAGTTTTTCTTTGAATGTAAAAAAAACAAGAAGGAACCACATTTTAGAGTCACTCTTAATGAAACCAAAATCACGTGTAAAGTGTGTGATGGAAAATATTTAATCTTATTTTATGTCTTAGATTCGTAAGCAAGTCTAATGGCCCCGTGAGCTCGATTAAGTACAACTCCGCCTCAATGAATTCAAAGAATTGCGCTCGGCCCTTTACGAATATTAAAGATCAGAGATACTATTTGGGTTCTGATTGGAATGTTGATCTAATTTCTAGTCAAAAATAATCTGTAAATTTGTTTGTTTTTGTTAAAATCCATTTTTACGAAATATTGTTTATAGATTATTTTCATATTTATAACGGGTACTCTGGAAATCAAAAAAGTATGCCTGCACGTGACAAATGAGTGCAATCGAGCTCGCAATAAATTCACTGATAACGCAGTAATTTTGTTATGTTTATACCTCTTATAAGATACAAATATATAACTCTGGAAAATTGAATCAAAAATAAACTGAATGAACAAATGAAAAATAAAATATGAAAACTAAAATGAAAATGTGCATTCCAAAAAAACATATATCGAGAAAAGCAAATACTTTTTGAAATTTAGAAAAGTAATGAAGATTAAATATATAGATAAAATGTAATTATAATTTTTTTATCAGATATATTTTGTCGGCATTAGATTTTATCTGCTGTGCATGTAGATAAACAAAACTTATCACGTGCAAGAAAGGCTTTATTTTGACAAAACTTTTATCGTAAACAGCCTATTGTTTGTTTGTTTGTTTTGTTTTTTTTTTTTTTTGAAGCCTTTGTGTGTACATTTTTCTTGCCAAATTGGTCCCCATTACATCAATAATTCTAAGTTACAAAATTGCTTCTTCATTTTTATGATAAAAAAAATAGAATTATGATTAGAATGAAGAATTTTATTTTTTATTTAAGGTGGTTCTAGCGTGATAGTCAAAGCAAAAAGTTTATATTCTGAATTTTCATAAACAAATAGGGAAAATTATATTAAAAAATAAAAAGAAAATC